>OU342739.1:567610817-567826015 GCA_910589765.1 Avena atlantica | reverse complement strand
ATGATCAATATACCAAGTCTGGTATTTTTTCCTTTCAACTATGTAACATAATATGACACCACGCGAAGGATTTTCATTTTTCGGATTTTTTTGAATTTATTATGCCCGTTTTGAATTATCTGAATTTCTAACTATGGTCGAACCGGTGTGCATGAAGATAGGGGACGGGCATTGTTAGAACTTGCATTGGATCTCTGAAGAAAACCACCATATGCGAGTCTAAAAATGATTTTTTTCAAAAAATCACGGGCGGTAGATCATGTACCTGTAGTACAAACCGGACCCACTTCCTGCCGATTCGGCAGACATTTGTCCTTTTTACCCGGGATGGACGAAAAGGTTTGGATGTACCGGTTGGGATATAGTCCATGTAAGGTGGTCTATATTTTAGGAAAATAGGACGGTAGCATTCTGGAAACGGCATTTTGGTGGTTCTTCACAAAACGACCAGTTTTTTGCGCTCGGAAAATGGAAAAGGGCTTTTCCGTGCGACAAAAGGAAAACTTCCTCCTGCAACATTGTTCTCCATACCAATGTCCACACACATGCATAATATGGGCACAACATCACAAAAACTATGCCGTGATTCAGCACATAACATCGGTCATTGGACCGAAAAGCCACCCTGAAACCTCGAACATGATAGGTCATTTTGTTGAAGGGTTTTTTCGAAACATGATCATTGTTCGCCACAATTTAGTCCCGGATGTAGTCACAAACCAGGACTAAAAATATTTTCCGCCATTTCCCACCTCTTGCCGCCAAGTTTTCCCGCCCTTTCCTTTCTACTAGAGCTTTTAGTCCCGGATGTAGTCACTAACCGGACTAAAGATATTTCCCGCCATTTCCCAAAGCTTCACGCCAAGTTTTCCCGCCCTTTCCCTCTATATTGAGGGTGATCGTGTCATGGCTATCCACACATCCACACCTTCATCTCTTTAGACACAATGGACAACGCCTACTGGGCCATTCTGACCCTCGTGGAGACCGAGGCGCTGTGCGCCTCCAACTACCCTTGTCCACCGGGGTACCGGCCGCCCGGCTGGATGCTGAGCGCTGTAGGGGCCTCCTGACCCTCAAGGTTCCGCACGCCAGGCGGCCATCACAAAACAACTTCTACCACGAGCTCATGCTGGAGCAGCGGATGGATCCCCAGTGGGATCCCGACAACTATGACACCTGGAATGCCTTCTTCTCTAATAGTCGGGAAAGGGGAGCTCGCCAGGACGAGGGTGATGGCCCGCCACCCGGTGAACCACAACGAAGTCGGCCGTCGTCTGTGGTGGGGCGAACCGTACTATCATCGAAGTGATGCGCTACATCACCGGGGGAGGGACCATCCTCGCCTACGGTGCCCACGAGTCCACCCGCCACAGGCCCACACTGTCCCGGCGGTAGCGGACATCGTCTTCCAGGAGACCCCTCTCCCACCCGCCGTGAATCCGAGGCTGGAATGGCCCTGGTAATGCCATGGATGGGCTGAGGATCCCCGGAGTGGCAGGTGACGATGACGATTGATGATGACGACGACGATGAAGACCCCTGAAGCTGCGTACTATAGGATCTTGGCATGATTATGACTAAAGGGGGCGGCTTTAGGCCTGAGTGTTAGCTAGTCCCGATTTGTCCGGTTTTTAATATAATAAATGTCTTAAGTGTTACCTAATAAATAGAGGGAAATGCATATATAAAGAGAGGGTTCATATTTAGTCTCGGTTGGGAAACCAACCGCGACTGAAGGGATTGCGGCAGAGTGGCCAGACAACACTAATAATAGGGTGAGTGTCGACATTATGTCGTGCGGCTTGTACCTGTCCGGATGGTGTCACAAACGGGACTAAAGATGAACCTTTAGTCCGGTTGGAGACACCCAACCGGGACTAAAGATGAGTCAGCACTATAATATAGGGGTGAGTGTCGACATTCTGTCGTGAGTGTCGACATTATGCCGAGCTGCTTGTTACTATAAATATGCATCCTTGTGAGTCCAGTCCTCCAGCCAGTTTGAGGCATCTCCAAGATGGTTTTGAGAGCAGGGGACACCACTACGGCCAGTTTCAGGAGATGCGACGGAGCCCAGTCCTCCGGCATCTCCGAGAAACTGGTCATAGAGGCACTCCCTATATGTGAAATTAGTTAGCTCCAGGCGTATTGATCTAGTTAGTGAAGTTACAAGCTGCAAGATGGTTTTCGAGAGCAAGGGACACCACTACGACCAGTTTCAGGGAGATGCCGACGGAGCCCAGTCCTCCGGCATCTCCAAGAAAACTGGTCATAGAGGCACTCCCGGTCCAGCCACAAAATGGGACTAACACTCAAGACATTTATTAATATTAAAAACTGAGACTACAAAACCGGGACAAAGGCCACAAACCGCGAAAGATATCCTTCGGTCCAAGCCACAAACCGCGAAAGACATGAACTAGAGTTACTAATATGCGCATGAAACTTCTGGCATATGTCATTCCTTATGACGCTTCAGACGTAACCATGGACATCTTCTTTACTTAAGGAATGCTTGGTCAGTTTTCACTGTGAAGGGGGGAATTTCATCAAACTTATTATAATCTTCTGACATGTTGTCTTGTCCTCGATTCCCCACATGTTTCTTTTCCCTGAAAGAACTATGTGACGCTTTGGCTCATCATATGATGTATTCGTTTGCATATTTTTTCTTTTTTTTCGGTCTGGAGGACATGTCCTTCACATAGAAAACCTGAGACCACATCATTGGCTAGGACGAATGGTTCATCTCTATAACCAAGATTGTTGAGATCCACTGTTGTCATTCCATACAACTGGTCTATCTTTACCCCTTCCCCATTCAGGTTGACCCATTTGCAGCGAAACAAAGGGACCTTAAAAGATACTCCATAGTCTAGTTCCCATATCTCCTCTATGTAACCATAATATGTGTCCTTTTGTCCATTCTCGTCTATTGCATCAAAGCGGACACCACTATTTTGGTTGGTGCTCTTTTTATCTTGGGCGATCGTGTAGAATGTATTCCCATTTATTTCGTACCCTTGGAATTCAATACAGTAGAAGATGGTGACGCGGCCAACAAGTATAGCTGATCTCCAACAGTGGTGTCATTCAAGAGACGTGTCCGCATCCAACCACCGAAAGACTTCATGTGTTCATCTGTAATCCATGATTCAGGCTTCCCCGGGTTTTTGGAGCGTACAATATTCTTGTGTTCCTCGATATACGGAGCTGCCAAGGTGGAATTATGTAGAACTGTGTAGTGTGATTTAGTGAAAGAATCCCCGTCCCTACATATCATTGCTTCTTTCCCAGCGTGCCTTTTCCACTTAGTCTTCCCTCATGCCGCGAGTCAGAAACACCAATCGGCTTAAGGTCAGGAATAAAGTCAACACAAAAACTCAATGACCTCCTCTGTTCCATATCCCTTGGAGATGCTTCCTTCTGGTCTAGCACAGTTATGAACATATTTCTTTAAGACTCCCATGAACCTCTCAAAAGGGGAACATATTGTGCAGAAAATACCGGACCGAGAATGGCAATCTCTTCCACTAGATGAACCAGGAGATGCGTCATAATATTGAAGAAGGATGGTGGGAACACCAATTCAAAACTAACAAGACATTGTACCACATCCTTCTGTAACCTTGGCAGAATATCTGGACTGATTACCTTCTGAGATATTGCATTGAGGAATGCACACAGCTTCACAATGGGTACTCGAACATTTTCCGGTAGAAGCCCCCTCAATGCAATCGGAAGCAACTGCGTCATAATCACGTGACAGTCATGAGACTTCAGGTTTTGGAACTTTTTCTCTGCCATATTTATTATCCCCTTTATATTAGATGAGAAGCCCGACGGCACCTGATACTGTAAAGGACTTCAAAAAATATTTCCTTCTCTGCTTTGGTAAGAGCATAGCTGGCACGACTTAAGTGACGCCCTTTATCCGTCTTGTTATCTGTATGCATGTTCTTTGGGTCTTTCATAATTTGTTGGTCCTCCCGTGCTTCAGGTGTATCTTTTGTCTTCCCATACACGCCTAGGAATCCTAGCAGGTTCACGCAGAGATTCTTCGTCACGTGCATCACGTCGATTGAAGAGCGGACAGCGGACACGCAGACTTTCCAATATGGCAGCTCCCAAAATATAGATTTCTTCTTCCACATGGGTGCGTGTCCTGTAGCGACGTCGTTCGGAACTGATTGACCGCCGGGACCCTTTCCAAAGATTACTTCTATGTCCTTGACCATACCAAATACATCATCACCAGCAGGGAGTTCAGGCTTCTTCCGGTGATCTGCCTCACCTTTGAAATGCTTGCCTTTCTTTCTTATGGGATGATTGGTCGAAAGAAATCGTCGATTCGCTAGGTACACAACCTTCTTGCATTTATGCAAATATGTACCTTCGGTCTTATCTAAACAGTGGGTGCATGCCTTATATCCTTTGTTTGTCTGTCCTTAAAGATTACTAAGAGCAGGCCAATCATTGATGGTTACGAATAACAACCCTCGTAGATTAAATGGCTCCTGTTTGTTCTCATCCCACGCACGTACACCTGGTTTGCCCCACAACTGTAAGAGTTCTTCAACTAATGGCCTAAGGTACACATCAATGTCGTTGCCCGGTTGCTTCGGGCCTTGGATGAGCACTGACATCATAATGAACTTACGCTTCATGCACAAGCAAGGAGGCAGGTTGTAGATACATAGAGTCACGGGCCAGGTGCTGTGACTGCAGCTCTGCTCCCCAAAATGATTCATGCCATCCGTACTTAGACCAAACCATAAGTTCCTTGCGTCACCTGCAAAGTCTGGGAAGTCTCTCTCGATTTTTCTCCACTGTGACCCATCAGCAGGGTGTCCCAACTCCCGTCTTTCTTACGGTCTTCTTTGTGCCATCGCAACAACCTGGCATGCTCTTTGTTTCTGAACATGCGTTTCAACCTTGGTATTATAGGAGCATACCACATAACCTTAGCAGGAACCCTCTTCCGGAGGGGCTCTCCCTCAACATCACCAGGGTCATCTCGTCTGATCTTATACCGCAATGCGTTGCATACCGGGCATTTATCTAATTCTCATACTCCTTACCGCGGTAGAGGATGCAGTCATTAATGCATGCATGTATCTTTTGCACATCTAATCCCAGAGGACAGAGAGTCTTCTTTGCTTCGTAGGTACTCTCGGGAAGTTCGTTATGTTTTGGAAACTTCGGCTTCATTATTTTCAGCATCTTTTCAAATGAGGAGTCAGTTAGACCACACTCTGCCTTCCATCGCAACAATTCCAGTGCGGTACCGAGCTTGTGCTGCCATCTTCACAATTTGGGTACAACAATTTCTTGTGATCTTCTAACATGCCCTCTAACTTCAACTTCTCATTTTCTGTTTCACAGTCTCGCTTTGCATCAGAAATGACCCTACCAAGTTCATCAGCCGGCTCATCTGATACCCGTTCTTCACCTTTTTCCTCTCCATTGTCTTCCATTGCAGTATCACTGTATTCAGGAAACATATGATGATAGTTGTTATCATCATCTTCTTCTTCACCATCTTCCATCATAACCCCTCTTTCCCCGTGCTTGGTCCAGCAATTATAGTTGGGCATGAAACCTTTCATAATCAGGTGGCCGCGAATGATTTTCGAGGAAGAGTACTCCTTGTTGTTCCGACATTGAACACATGGACAACGTATAAATCCATTCTCTTTGTTTGCCGTAGCCACATCGATACATTTATCCACGCCTTTGATATACCCGGCTACCCGCCGGTCACCGTACATCCATTCCCGACCGTTCATCTGCATCATATAAGTAAGTTTATCAAAAAACAGGACATCATAAATAGTGAAATAACCAATTCACACCGACACATGAATTGTATCAATGACCTAGAAAAGATAAGATTGCTAACCTCGATCGAGGGAAATAAAGAGGAGAAAGCTCAAGTGCGTCTCGGACACCTTCTATATTTTTGTTCTATGAGAAATTCAACGGGATTTTTCACTCAAACATTTCAACAAACACCTTCAATGCATGCATGAGAAAAAACTAGCACACACCCTCACACCTTACACCATTCGAAAAAACAGAGTGGAGGCAGAGGGGGCTGGGGCGTTGCATTTATAGAGGGCAAGGGGTCTTTAGTCCCGGTTGGAGCCAGCAACCGGGACTAAAGGTGCGTGCCACGCCACGTGGCTGTGGCCAAACCTTTAGTCTCGGTTGGTGGCTCCAACCGGGACGCATGCCCCCTTACCAACCGGGACCCATGCCCCCTGGCCCCGTGCCCGCTCCAACCGGGACGCGTGCCAGCATTAGTCCCGGTTGGTGGCGCAACCGGGACTAATGCTCCGAGGGGTCGCGAACGGATGGCCCTTTTTCCTCTAGTGTCTACTCCCTCCGTTTTAAAATATAAGATGTTTTAGCTTTGTGAAATAAATGTATCCAAACTACTTTTGGTATATAGGTTCACTCATGTTTGAAATGAATCTACACACTAAAACAAGTCTAGATACATTCTCTTCACAAACCTAAAACATCTTATATTTTGAAATGGAGGGAGTACAAGCTAAGAGCATCCCCACTCGTTGGTCGTTTCCAGGCTGAAATCCGGACGTATTTTCGAAACATGATCAATATACCAAGTCTAGTATTTTTCCTTTCAACTATGTAACATAATATGACACCACGCGAAGGATTTTCATTGTTCGGATTTTTTTTGAATTTATTATGCCCGTTTTGAATTATCTGAATTTCTAACTATGGTCAAACCGGTGTGCATGAAGATAGGGGACGGGCATCGTTAGAACTTGCATTGGATCTCTGAAGAAACCACATATTGCGAGTCTAAAAATGATTTTTTCAAAATATCACGGGCGATATATCATGTACCTGTAGTACAAACCGGACCCACTTCCTACCGATTCGGCAGACATTTGTCCTTTTTACCCGGGATGGACGAAAAGGTTTGAGATGTACCGGTTGGGATATAGTACATGTAAGGTGGTCTAGTATTTTAGGTAAATAGGACGGTAGCATTCTGAAACGGCATTTTGGTGGTTACTTCACAAAACGACCCGTTTTTTGCGCTCGGAAAATGGAAAAGGGCTTTTCCGTGCGACAAAATGGAAAACTTCCTCCTGCAACATTGTTCTCCATACCAATGTCCACACACATGCATAATATGGGCACAACATCACAAACTATGCCGTGATTCAGCACATAACATCGGTCATTTGGACCGAAAGCCATGAAACCTCGAACATGATAGGTCATTTTGTGAAGGTTTTTTCGAAACATGATCAATATACCAAGTCTGGTATTTTTCCTTTCAACTATGTAACATAATATGACACCACGCGAAGGATTTTCATTGTTCGGATTTTTTTTGAATTTATTATGCCCGTTTTGAATTATCTGAATTTCTAACTATGGTCGAACCGGTGTGCATGAAGATAGGGGACGGGCATTGTTAGAACTTGCATTGGATCTCTGAAGAAACCACATATTGCGAGTCTAAAAATGATTTTTTCAAAAAATCACGGGCGGTAGATCATGTACCTGTAGTACAAACCGGACCCACTTCCTACCGATTCCGCAGACATTTGTCCTTTTTACCCGGGATGGACGAAAAGGTTTGAGATGTACCGTTTGGGATATAGTCCATGTAAGGTGGTCTAGTATTTTAGGAAAATAGGACGGTAGCATTCTGAAACGGCATTTTGGTGGTTACTTCACAAAACGACCCGTTTTTTGCGCTCGGAAAATGGAAAAGGGCTTTTCCGTGCGACAAAATGGAAAACTTCCTCCTGCAACATTGTTCTCCATACCAATGTCCACACACATGCATAATATGGGCACAACATCATAAACTATGCCGTGATTCAGCACATAACATCGGTCATTTGGACCGAAAGCCATGAAACCTCGAACATGATAGGTCATTTTGTGAAGGTTTTTTCGAAACATGATCAATATACCAAGTCTGGTATTTTTCCTTTCAACTATGTAACATAATATGACACCACGCGAAGGATTTTCATTGTTCGGATTTTTTTTGAATTTATTATGCCCGTTTTGAATTATCTGAATTTCTAACTATGGTCGAACCGGTGTGCATGAAGATAGGGGACGGCCATTGTTAGAAATGGCATTGGATCTCTGAAGAAACCACATATTTCGAGTCTAAAAATGATTTTTTCAAAATATCATGGGCGATATATCATGTACCTGTAGTACAAACCGGACCCACTTCCTGCCGATTCGGCAGACATTTGTCCTTTTTACCCGGGATGGACGAAAAGGTTTGAGATGTACCTGTTGGGATATAGTCCATGTAAGGTGGTCTAGTATTTTAGGAAAATAGGACGGTAGCATTCTGAAACGGCATTTTGGTGGTTACTTCACAAAACGACCCGTTTTTTGCGCTCGGAAAATGGAAAAGGGCTTTTCCGTGCGACAAAAAGGAAAACTTCCTCCTGCAACATTGTTCTCCATACCAATTTCCACACACATGCATAATATGGGCACAACATCACAAACTATGCCGTGATTCAGCACATAACATCGGTCATTTGGACCGAAAGCCATGAAACCTCGAACATGTTAGGTCATTTTGTGAAGGTTTTTTCGAAACATGATCAATATACCAAGTCTGGTATGTTTCCTTTCAACTATGTAACATAATATGACACCACGCGAAGGATTTTCATTGTTCGGATTTTTTTTGAATTTATTATGCCCGTTTTGAATTATCTGAATTTCTAACTATGGTCGAACCGGTGTGCATGAAGATAGGGGACGGGCATTGTTAGAACTTGCATTGGATCTCTGAAGAAACCACATATTGCGAGTCTAAAAATGATTTTTTCAAAAAATCACGGGCGGTAGATCATGTACCTGTAGTACAAACCGGACCCACTTCCTACCGATTCCGTAGACATTTGTCCTTTTTACCCGGGATGGACGGAAAGGTTTGAGATGTACCGGTTGGGATATAGTCCATGTAAGGTGGTTTTGTATTTTAGGAAAATAGGACGGTAGCATTCTGAAACGGCATTTTGGTGGTTACTTCACAAAACGACCCGTTTTTTGCGCTCGGAAAATGGAAAAGGGCTTTTCCGTGCGACAAAAAGGAAAACTTCCTCCTGCAACATTGTTCTCCATACCAATGTCCACACACATGCATAATATGGGCACAACATCACAAACTATGCCGTGATTCAGCACATAACATCGGTCATTTGGACCGAAAGCCATGAAACCTCGAACATGATAGGTCATTTTGTGAAGTTTTTTCGAAACATGATCAATATACCAAGTCTGGTATTTTTCCTTTCAACTATGTAACATAATATGACACCACGCGAAGGATTTTCATCGTTCGGATTTTTTTTTGAATTTATTATGCCCGTTTTGAATTATCTGAATTTCTAACTATGGTCGAACCGGTGTGCATGAAGATAGGGGACGGGCATCGTTAGAACTGGCATTGGATCTCTGAAGAAACCACATATTGCGAGTCTAAAAGTGATTTTTTCAAAATATCATGGGCGATATATCATGTACCTGTAGTACAAACCGGACCCACTTCCTGCCGATTCGGCAGACATTTGTCCTTTTTACCTGGGATGGACGAAAAGGTTTGAGATGTACCATTTGGGATATAGTCCATGTAAGGTGGTCTAGTATTTTAGGAAAATAGGACGGTAGCATTCTGAAACGGCATTTTGGTGGTTACTACACAAAACGACCCGTTTTTTGCGCTCGGAAAATGGAAAAGGGCTTTTCCGTGCGACAAAAAGGAAAACTTCCTCCTGCAACATTGTTCTCCATACCAATTTCCACACACATGCATAATATGGGCACAACATCACAAACTATGCCGTGATTCAGCACATAACATCGGTCATTTGGACCGAAAGCCATGAAACCTCGAACATGATAGGTCATTTTGTGAAGGTTTTTTCGAAACATGATCAATATACCAAGTCTGGTATTTTTCCTTTAAACTATGTAACATAATATGACACCACGCGAAGGATTTTCATTGTTCGGATTTTTTTTGAATTTATTATGCCCGTTTTGAATTATCTGAATTTCTAACTATGGTCGAACCGGTGTGCATGAAGATAGGGGACGGGCATTGTTAGAACTTGCATTGGATCTCTGAAGAAACCACATATTGCGAGTCTAAAAATGATTTTTTCAAAAAATCACGGGCTGTAGATCATGTACCTGTAGTACAAACCGGACCCACTTCCTGCCGATTCGGCAGACATTTGTCCTTTTTACCCGGGATGGACGGAAAGGTTTGAGATGTACCGGTTGGGATATAGTCCATGTAAGGTGGTCTAGTATTTTAGGAAAATAGGACGGTAGCATTCTGAAACGGCATTTTGGTGGTTACTTCACAAAACGACCCGTTTTTTGCGCTCGGAAAATGGAAAAGGGCTTTTCCGTGCGACAAAAAGGAAAACTTCCTCCTGCAACATTGTTCTCCATACCAATGTCCACACACATGCATAATATGGGCACAACATCACAAACTATGCCGTGATTCAGCACATAACATCGGTCATTTGGACCGAAAGCCATGAAACCTCGAACATGATAGGTCATTTTGTGAAGGTTTTTTCGAAACATGATCATTGTTCGGCACACATTTAGTCCCGGATGTAGTCACAAACCGGGACTAAAAATATTTTCCGCCATTTCCCACCTCTTGCCGCCAAGTTTTCCCGCCCTTTCCTTTCTACTAGAGCTTTTAGTCCCGGATGTAGTCACTAACCGGGACTAAAGATATTTCCCGCCATTTCCCAAAGCTTCACGCCAAGTTTTCCCGCCCTTTCCCTCTATATTGAGGGTGATCGTGTCATGGCTATCCACACATCCACACCTTCATCTCTTAGAACAATGGACAACGCCTACTGGGCCATTCTGACCCTCGTGGAGACCGAGGCGCTGTGCGCCTCCAACTACCCTTGTCCACCGGGGTACCGGCCGCCCGCCGGCTGGATGCTGAGCGCTGTAGGGGCCTCCTGTCCCTCAAGGTTCCGCACGCCAGGCGGCCATCACAAACCACTTCTACCACGAGCTCACGCCGGAGCAGCGGATGGATCCCCAGTGGGATCCCGACAACTATGACACCTGGAATGCCTTCTTCTCTAATAGGCGGGAAAGGGAGCTCGCCAGGTACGAGGGTGATGGCCCGCCACCGGTGAACCACAACGATGTCGGCCGTCGTCTGTGGTGGGCGAACCGTACTATCATCGAAGTGATGCGCTACATCACCGGGGGAGACCATCCTCGCCTACGGTGCCCACGAGTCCACCCGCCACAGGCCCCACACTGTCCCGGCGGTAGCGACATCGTCTTCCAGGAGACCCCTCTCCCACCCGCCGTGAATCCGAGGCTGGAATGGCCCCTGGTATATGCCATGGATGGGCTGAGGATCCCCGGAGTGGCAGGTGACGATGACGATGATGATGACGACGACGATGAAGACCCTGAAGCTGCGTACTATAGGACTTGGCATGATTATGACTAAAGGGGGCGGCTTTAGGCCTGAGTGTTAGCTAGTCCCGATTTGTCCCGGTTTTTAATATTAATAAATGTCTTAAGTGTTACCTAATAAATAGAGGGAAATGCCTATATAAAGAGAGGGTTCATATTTAGTCTCGGTTGGAGAAACCAACCGCGACTGAAGGGATTGCGGCAGAGTGGGCCAGACAACACTAATAATAGGGGTGAGTGTCGACATTATGTCGTGCGGCTTGTACCTTGTCCCGGATGGTGTCACCAACCGGGACTAAAGATGAACCTTTAGTCCCGGTTGGAGACACCAACCTGGACTAAAGATGAGTCAGCACTAATAATAGGGGTGAGTGTCGACATTATGCCGAGCTGCTTGTACTATAAATATGCATCCTTGTGAGTCCAGTCCTCCAGCCAGTTTGAGGCATCTCCAAGATGGTTTTAGAGAGCAGGGACACCACTACGGCCAGTTTCAGGGAGATGCCGACGGAGCCCAGTCCTCCGGCATCTCCGAGAAACTGGTCATAGAGGCACTCCCTAATATGTGAAATTAGTTAGCTCCAAGGCGTATTGATCTAGTTAGTGAAGTTACAAGCTGCAAGATGGTTTTCGAGAGCAGGGACACCACTACGACCAGTTTCAGGGAGATGCCGACGGAGCCCAGTCCTCCGGCATCTCCAAGAAACTGGTCATAGAGGCACTCCCGGTCCAGCCACAAAATGGGACTAACACTCAAGACATTTATTAATATTAAAAACTGAGACTACAAAACCGGGACTAAAGGCCACAAACCGCGAAAGATATCCTTCGGTCAAGCCACAAACCGCGAAAGACATGAACTAGAGTTACATAATATGAGCATGAACTTCTTGGCATATGTCATTCCTTATGACCGCTTCAGACGTAACCATGGAGCATCTTCTTTACTTAACGGAATGCTTGGGTCAGTTTTCACTGTGAAGGGCGGAATTTCATCAAACTTATTATAATCTTCTGACATGTCTGTCTTGTCCTCGATTCCCACGATGTTTCTTTTCCCTGAAAGAACTATGTGACGCTTTGGCTCATCATATGATGTATTCGTTTGCATATTTTTTCTTTTTTTCGGTCTGGAGGACATGTCCTTCACATAGAAAACCTGAGACACATCATTGGCTAGGACGAATGGTTCATCTCTATAACCAAGATTGTTGAGATCCACTGTTGTCATTCCGTACAACTGGTCTATCTTTACCCCTTTCCCATTCAGGTTGACCCATTTGCAGCGAAACAAAGGGACCTTAAAAGAGACTCCATAGTCTAGTTCCCATATCTCCTCTATGTAACCATAATATGTGTCCTTTTGTCCATTCTCGTCTATTGCATCAAAGCGGACACCACTATTTTGGTTGGTGCTCTTTTTATCTTGGGCGATCGTGTAGAATGTATTCCCATTTATTTCGTACCCTTGGAAATTCAATACAGTAGAAGATGGTGACGCGGCCAACAAGTATAGCTGATCTCCAACAGTGGTGTCATTCAAGAGATGTGTCCGCATCCAACCACCGAAAGACTTCATGTGTTCATCTGTAATCCATGATTCAGGCTTCCCCGGGTTTTTGGAGCGTACAATATTCTTGTGTTCCTCGATATACGGAGCTGCCAAGGTGGAATTATGTAGAACTGTGTAGTGTGCTTTAGTGAAAGAATCCCCGTCCCTACATATCATTGCTTTCTTTCCCAGCGTGCCTTTTCCACTTAGTCTTCCCTCATGCCGCGAGTCAGAAACACCAATCGGCTTAAGGTCAGGAATAAAGTCAACACAAAACTCAATGACCTCCTCTGTTCCATATCCCTTGGAGATGCTTCCTTCTGGTCTAGCACAGTTATGAACATATTTCTTTAAGACTCCCATGAACATATTTCTTTAAGACTCCCATGAAATGGCTCCTGTTTGTTCTCATCCCACGCACGTACACCTGGTTTGCCCCACAACTGTAAGAGTTCTTCAACTAATGGCCTAAGGTACACATCAATGTCGTTGCCCGGTTGCTTCGGGCCTTGGATGAGCACTGGCATCATAATGAACTTACGCTTCATGCACAAGCAAGGAGGCAGGTTGTAGATACATAGAGTCACGGGCCAGGTGCTGTGACTGCAGCTCTGCTCCCCAAAATGATTCATGCCATCCGTACTTAGACCAAACCATAAGTTCCTTGCGTCACCTGCAAAGTCTGGGAAGTCTCTCTCGATTTTTCTCCACTGTGACCCATCAGCAGGGTGTCCCAACTCCCCGTCTTTCTTACGGTCTTCTTTGTGCCATCGCAACAACCTGGCATGCTCTTTGTTTCTGAACATGCGTTTCAACCTTGGTATTATAGGAGCATACCACATAACCTTAGCAGGAACCCTCTTCCGGAGGGGCTCTCCCTCAACATCACCAGGGTCATCTCGTCTGATCTTATACCGCAATGCGTTGCATACCGGGCATTTATCTAAATTCTCATACTCCTTACCGCGGTAGAGGATGCAGTCATTAATGCATGCATGTATCTTTTGCACATCTAATCCCAGAGGACAGAGAGTCTTCTTTGCTTCGTAGGTACTCTCGGGAAGTTCGTTATGTTTTGGAAACTTCGGCTTCATTATTTTCAGCATCTTTTCAAATGAGGAGTCAGTTAGACCACACTCTGCCTTCCATCGCAACAATTCCAGTGTGGTACCGAGCTTTGTGCTGCCATCTTCACGATTTGGGTACAACAATTTCTTGTGATCTTCTAACATGCCCTCTAACTTCAACTTCTCATTTTCTGTTTCACAGTCTCGCTTTGCATCAGAAATGACCCTACCAAGTTCATCAGCCGGCTCATCTGATACCCGTTCTTCACCTTTTTCCTCTCCATTGTCTTCCATTGCAGTATCACTGTATTCAGGAAACATATGATGATAGTTGTTATCATCATCTTCTTCTTCACCATCTTCCATCATAACCCCTCTTTCCCCGTGCTTGGTCCAGCAATTATAGTTGGGCATGAAACCTTTCATAATCAGGTGGCCGCGAATGATTTTCGAGGAAGAGTACTCCTTGTTGTTCCGACATTGAACACATGGACAACATATAAATCCATTCTCTTTGTTTGCCGTAGCCACATCGATAAATTTATCCACGCCTTTGATATACCCGGCTACCCGCCGGTCACCGTACATCCATTCCCGACCGTTCATCTGCATCATATAAGTAAATTTATCAAAAAACAGGACATCATAAATAGTGAAATAACCAATTCACACCGACACATGAATTGTATCAATGACCTAGAAAAGATAAGATTGCTAACCTCGATCGAGGGAAATAAAGAGGAGAAAGCTCAAGTGCGTCTCGGACACCTTCTATATTTTTGTTCTATGATAAATTCAACGGGATTTTTCACTCAAACATTTCAACAAACACCTTCAATGCATGCATGAGAAAAAACTAGCACACACCCTCACACCTTACACCATTCGAAAAAACAGAGTGGAGGCAGAAGGGGCTGGGGCGTTGCATTTATAGAGGGCAAGGGGTCTTTAGTCCCGGTTGGAGCCAGCAACCGAGACTAAAGGTGCGTGCCACGCCACGTGGCTGTGGCCAAACCTTTAGTCCCGGTTGGTGGCTCCAACCGGGACGCATGCCCCCTTACCAACTGGGACCCATGCCCCCTGGCCCCGTGCCCGCTCCAACCGGGACGCGTGCCAGCATTAGTCCCGGTTGGTGGCGCAACCGGGACTAATGCTCCGAGGGGTCGCGAACGGATGGCCCTTTTTCCTCTAGTGTCTACTCCCTCCGTTTTAAAATATAAGATGTTTTAGCTTTGTGAAACAAATGTATCTAAACTACTTTATGTATATAGGTTCACTCATGTTTGAAATGAATCTACACACTAAAACAAGTATAGATACATTCTCTTCACAAACCTAAAACATCTTATATTTTGAAATGGAGGGAGTACAAGCTAAGAGCATCCCCACTCGTTGGTCGTTTCAAGGATGAAATCCGGACGTATTTTGGTCCAGACGAAAACTAGTTTTCGGTCTGAAACACCGAGTTTCTCGCTCGCGTTCTCAGGCCGAGTTCCCGCGTTTGGCTAAAATTCAACAAATTCCGGTAAACTTTGGACGAATATAGGCGGTTTTGGAAAATTTAGGTGAACTTTGGGCGAATATGGGCAAACTTTGGGCGAATACGGCCGAATATAAGAGGTTTTCAGGGAATATGGGCGAATATAAGCGGTTTTGGGCGAATATGGGCGAACTTTTGGACGAATATGAATGAACTTTGGGCGAACATGGACGAATATGGACGAATATGATCGAATATAGGCGAATATGGTCGAATATGGGCGAACTTTGGGCGAATATGGGCGAACTTTACACAAACTTTGGATGAATATGGGCGAACTTTGGGCGAATATAAGATGTTTTGGGGCGAATATGGGCAAATATAAGCGGTTTTGGGCGAATATGGACGAACTTTGGGCCAATATGGATGAACTTTGAGCGAATATGGACAAACTTTGGACGAATATGGGCAAAGGGGCAAACTTTGGATAAATATGGGCGAATATAGGCTAACCGTGCGGGTCCACTTGCCGGCTTTTTTTTCTGTCAAATTCGCTTCGTCCATCGTTCCCAACGTGTTCCGGGATCCTGAGAATGGCCTGGAAAGTCCGGATCAAAGTTGGCCCAAATCCGGACGAAACCGGGATCCTGAAAACGCGTCTGGGCCAATTTTCGGCGTCCTTATCAAAAAATCGCTCTGGGTAACGTGAGTGGAGATGCTCTAAGCCTTGAGCATGATTTTTTTTGAGAAACACAGTATAAACGCAGATGCTCAGAATGCGTACATACACTCATCCCTATGAACACACGCACGCACACCCTACCCCTATGAGTACCTCCGAAATATTGAGTCGGCGGGTCTTGAGATTGACGAAGCCACCGCAGGCGCCTCGCTATCGACGGGAACGTCACCTCCCACCGAAAGAATATTCCGCCTTTATGAGACAACAAAGCGTCAAACCTGGGGTTTGAACTCTGGTGGGCTTGGTGTACCACTGCCCTCCTAACCATCCAACCACGGATTGGTTCTCCTTGAGCAGGAATATTTAATCCTCTACCTTCATGGATAAAGTGGAAATCAAGAAAATCTATACATCTAGTTTTAGTATTTCGCTAAAAAATGGAGCGTATCTTGGCAAGCAATCCTTCTTTTGATAATTGATTGATGACTTCCAAACACTCTGAGGAGAGCACAACCTTGGTTACCCGAAGATCAACAGCCAAAGCAATTCCTTCCTTCTTCTTTTCCAAAAGAAAAAAAGAAATTCTTTCCAGACACACAATCGGCTCCAAAGTTGCTGGATCCGGGATACCAGCAGAAGCAAGTGATGACGAACCTCATAATGTTGGAAATATAAGCAATAATCCATATGATTTAATCCGAATAATAAACTGATAAATCATGATCATACAGATAGTAGTAAAACCAATCATGCAGATCAACAAAGTAGATAAACAGATTACATCTATACAAGATAAACCTATCACATCTACACCAAACGCTAGAACAAATAACTCTAGCATAATCCAAAAGAGAGAAATCAAGATCACATACGATGTAGGCTGAATAGCAGCCGCAACGGTTGCAGCAGCGTCGCCCATGTTGAGACCGTCGAAGAGGCCGCTCACGTCCGGGAAGAAGTCGTCGTTCGGTAACTCGCCGTCGGACGACGTCGTGGTTGCCATTAGTCGCGCTTGAGCGCTCTCCAAAAACCTGATCGCCCCTCACCCGTACAGGTTCACGAGAGACGGGGTTCCGGAGGCCTACTGTCCCGATCTGCGGTGCACGCCGCAAGCCGGGATGAGGAAGACGAAAGCGGCGGCACAAGGTTCTGGAGGTAGGCACATGTGTGGATTGATACGATGCCGATTAGGTTTAGCTCGGACGCTTTTATAGTGCAGGTTCGGAGGATCGTGGGCTCAGCCCACGTCCGAGTCGGTAACAGCCACGTCCATAAAAACTGGAAACGGCTGTAATTAATGCGTTCGTTAATGACTCATAATCAGTTTTCCCAACCAGCAAAATAAAGCTCGGATCGGCGAGATTCCCGCAACCCACGGCGCGCGCGCGTCGCGTCGTGAAGAGGCGAGACGGGCGACGTCGGAGGAGGAGTGCGCGAGGGCTACTCTTCTTGACACACCTTAGTGAGTGATGCAACACTCTACTATATAAGGTGGTCAAACTCCCCTTCAACTAGCAATGTGGGACTAAACTTTAGCACCACTACACAACCATATGCTGCCATATACAAGTGGGCCAAAGAGAATTTGAGAATTTGTCTAATAGGCCAACAACCCAATATACACCAAATTCCAACAATCCCCCACAAAGTCTCATTGGCACATCACAACACTTTTCTTCCAGAACATTGTTTTATATACCGGTGTGTAGTGGAGACTGTTAAGTTGAACTTCCACGTTAAACTTCATGCTACACTAGCTAGCAACTTGAATAGTGGACTATGCCTTGAACTACAAGTTTTCTGTGCGCTAGTTTCACACAAAATCTAGACCGGTACAGGGCTACCGTCGGCTTCCCCGCGGTTTGGAGCTTATGCGTCATACTCCAGGGCCTTTCATGAGTTTATTAGAGAGCACCCAACTCTCACGGACTGCGACGTTTGACAGTCAGACTCATATAGGTGTGTTCCTCAAGAGATGTTCTGCAAGACAACATCTCCGCTTATGAAAAGCCACTTGGAACACATTAAGATAAATATCAACCTGCCATGCAGATTAAGAGAGTACCGCATCTTTATAGAGATGTAAATATAATATGGGAATACTCTCCTCTCAGCTGACCAACAGCTTGTCTCCTAGCTCTAATTCACGGGATCTCCGATCACATAGAGTGGGTTGCCACTGAGATCAACTCATAACGTGGGTCTCAAACCTATCTCCCTCGATGCATTATCTATCACATTACGTGATAGTCCCTTTGTGAAAGTATCTGCCAGGTTCTTAGATGTTTGGATATAATCCAATGCAATAACTCCGGAGTTTCTCAGTTTCCTGACAGATTTCAATCTCCTCTTCACATGTCTTGATGACTTCATATTATCCTTAGAACTGTTTACTTTGACGATCACAGTTTGATTATCACAGTTCATTGGAATGGCGGGTATTGGTTTTTCAACCACAGGTAAGTCCATCAAGAGCTCACGAAGCCACTCTGATTCAACAGTGGCGGTGTCTAATGCTGTGAGTTCTGCTTCCATTGTTGACCTCGTTAAGATGGTCTGCTTGCAAGACTTTCAGGAAACAGCGCCACCACCAAGTGTAAACAGATAACCACTTGTGGCCTTGATCTCATCAGCATCAGATATCCAGTTTGAATCACTATAACCCTCAAGTACCCGAGGATACCCAGTATAGTGAATACCATAACTCGCAGTGCCTTTCAAATAGCGCAAAACTCTTTCAAGAGCATGCCAATGATCATCTCCAGGATTTGACACAAATCGACTCAGTTTGCTTACAGCAAAAGAGATGTCAGGTCTAGTAGCGCTGGCTAAATACATGAGCGAGCCAATAATTTGAGAATACCTCAATTGATCTTTAGTAGTCCTTCGATTCTTTCTAAGTAGCACACTCGGATCATAAGGCGTTGGAGAAGAATTGTAGTTGCTATACCCGAAGTGACTCAATATCTTTTCCACATAGTGAGACTGAAGCAATGTAATCCCACCATTGTCATCCTTTAGTAGCTTGATGTTTAAAATTACATCAACCACTCCCAAGTCCTTCATCTCAAAGCAGCGAGATAGGAAATCTTTGACCTCCTCGATAACAACGAGGTTGGTCCCGAATATCAATATGTCATCAACGTAGAGACACATAATAACTCTCTCTCCCCCACCATGGCGATAGTACACACATTTGTCAGCTTCATTTACAAAAAAGCCTTCAACAGTTAAAGTTCTTTCAAACTTCTCATGCCACTGCTTAGGAGCTTGCTTAAGACCATACAAAGACTTTACTAACTTACACACATTTCCTTTTTGACCATCTACTACAAATCCGTCAGGCTGCTCCATATAAATTTCCTCATCTAGCTCTCCATTTAGAAAAGCTGTCTTAACGTCCATTTGATGAACGAGAAGACCATGTGAGGCAGCCAAGGAAAGTAGTACTCGAATAGTGTTCAATCTGGATACAGGCGAGTAGGTATCGAAGAAGTCTTCACCTTCATTTTGGGTATAACCCTTAGCCACAAGACGTGCCTTGTACTTTTCAATAGTACCATCAGGTCTAAGCTTTTTCTTGAACACCCATTTACATCCTAAAGGTTTACACCCATAAGGACGATCAGTGATTTCCCAAGTACCATTATCTAAGATGGAGTCCATCTCGCTTCGGACAACTTCCTTACAGTACTCAGCATCTTGAGATGCATAGGCTTCTGAAATAGAAGTGGGAGTATCATCCACAAGGTACACAATGAAATCATCACCAAATGACTTTGCAGTCCTTTGTCTCTTGCTCCTTTTGGGATCTTCATTGTCATCCTCCACAGGATCATCAGAGTGTTCTATCGGCATAGTGGGTTCAGGAATTATAGAAAATTCCTGACTAGATGAACTAGTCATCTCCTGATTTGATGAGCTAGACATACCTTTCATAGGAAAGATGTCCTGAAAGAAAGTCGCATCATTCGACTCCATAATTGTACCAACATGCATGTCGGATACCTCTGATTTTACTATCAAAAATCTATAGCCAATGCTATGAAAAGCATATCCCAGAAAAACACAATCAACGGTTTTTGGTCCAAGCTTTCGCTTCTTGGGTATTGGAATATTGACTTTCGCCAAACAACCCCAAGTTCGTAAGTAAGAGAGTTTAAGCCTTTTCTTTTCTCATTCCTCAAATGGAGTCATGGTTTTATCCTTTACAGGAACACGGTTTAGGACATGACACGCAGTCATTAGCGCCTCCCCCCACCATTCCTTGGAAAGACCCGATGTATCTAACATGGCGTTAACCAAATCAGTTAGAGTGCGGTTCTTTCTTTCGGCCACCCCATTTGACTGAGGTGAGTAGGGAGGCGTCCTCTCATGTATAATACCGTGTTCCATACAGAATAAATCAAATTCGTTTGAAAAGTACTCTCCACCACGATCCGACCTTAGTCGCTTGATTTTAAGATCAAGTTGGTTTTCTGCCTCAGCTTTATAGATTTTGAAGTAGTTCAAAGCTTCATCTTTAGATTTCAGAAGATAAACATAGCAGTATCTAGAGGAGTCATCAATCAAAGTCATAAAGTATCTTTTTCCACCTTTTTTCAACACACCATTCATCTCACAAAGATCTGAATGTATAAGTTCTAGCGGTGCTAAGTTTCTCGGTTCCGCAGCCGTATGAGACTTGCGGGGTTGCTTTGCTTGCACACAAACTTGGCACTTAGAACCTTTGACAGTGGTAAATTTCGGGATTAAACTCATATTGGCTAGCCGCGTCATGCAACCAAAGTTAATATGACAGAGTCGTGAATGCCAAACATTGGACTCATTATCATTGCAAACATGATTAATAACTTTAGTACATGAGTCTGACAAAGACAAGCGGAACAGACCTCCGCATTCATAACCCTTTCCAACAAATTGTACATATTTAGAAATTACAACTTTATTGGACTCAAAAACCAACTTAAAGCCATCTCGACATAAAAGCGATCCGCTGACGAGATTCTTATTGATGGAGGGAACATGCTGCACATTCTTCAGCTGTACGGTCTTCTCTGAAGTAAACTTCAGATTTACCGTACCAACACCATGAACAGAAGCACGTGAGACATTTCCCATCAGCACGGAAGAGGTCCTTGAGACCTGATAAGAGGAAAACATGGAAATATCAGAACATACATGTGTATTAGCACCTGTGTCTATCCACCAATCAGGAGAATGACATACTGAAAGGATAGTAGATAAAATACCGTACCCAGCATCCTTCATCTCAGTATCGCTAATAACAACATTAGCGGCATTGCCGCTGTTCCCATGTTGACGCTTGTCAAAGCGATTAGGACAGCTAGGAGCCCAATGACCAGGATCACCACAGACGTGGCAAAAGCCTTTCCTCTTATCATTTTTCTTCTTGAAGTTGGTTGAGTGTGTGGCCTTGTTTTTGCCATCGAACTTCCCATTTCCTTCAGTTTTGTTCTTATTCTTGAACTTGTGGGATTGGAAGTTTTTCCTCTGCACTAAATTGGCAGTAGAACCTCTCTCAAGTCCTCGAGCAGTTTTGTACTTTGCTCTCGCCTTATCTTCCACATGAAGAGACCCAATGAGATCCGTAACGGAAAACTCTTGTCTCTTATGTGTCAGAGAAGTAGCAAAGTTCCTCCACGAAGGAGGAAGCTTGGAAATAATGCCACCAGCCACAAATTTGTCCGTTAAGGAACACTTGAACTGCTCAAGTTCTTTGGCAAGTGATTGTATCTCATGAGCTTGCTCAACGACGGAGCGCTCATCAACCATTCTGTAGTCATAGAATTGCTCCATGACATACAGCTCAGTGCCAGCGTCCGAGACCCCAAACTTGGCCTCGAGCGCTTCCCACGCGTCCTTGCCATTATCAAATGACATATAAGGCTCAACAATGTTGTCCCCAAGAACACTGAACAAAGCCGCCATAAATATGGTATCGGCTTTCTTAAAGTTTGCTTCCTGCTCAGCAGAAATATCTCCTTCAGGCTTGCCAAGAGTGGCGCTATAGCAATTTAGGTTTTCAAACCAAAGAACTGCTCTCTTGAGCCATCTCTTATAGTGCATGCCATCAAAAGGAGGCGGCCTAGTAGCCGCGGCTACACCAGTGGAATTCAGTTGCCTATAATCAGGTTTTTGGATTGTTGTAAATAAGCAATAATCCATATGATTTAATCCGAATAATAAACTGATAAATCATGATCATACAGATAGTAGTAAAATCAATCATGCAGATCAACAAAGTAGATGGACAGATTACATCTATACAAGATAAACCTATCACATCTACACCAAACGCTAGAACAAAGAACTCTAGCATAATCCGAAAGAGAGAAATCGAGATCACATACGATGTAGGATGAATAGTAGCCGCAGTGGTTGCAGCAGCGTCGCCCATATTGAGACCGTCGAAGAGATCGCTCACGTCCGGAAAGAAGTCGTCGTTCGGGAACTCGCCGTCGGACGACGTCGTGGTTGCCAGTAGTCGCGCTTGAGCGCTCCCTAAAAACCTGATCGCCCCTCACCCGTACAGGTTCACGAGAGGCGGGGTTCCGGAGGCCTACTGTCCCGATCTGCGGTGCACGCCGCAAGCCGGGATGAGGAAAACGAAAGCGGCGACGCAAGGTTCTGGAGGTAGGCGCGTGTGTGGATTGATACGATGCCGATTAGGTTTAGCCCGGACGCTTTTATAGTGCAGGTTCGGAGGATCGTGGGCTCAGCCCACGTCCGAGTCGGTAACAGCCACATCCATAAAAACCGGAAACGGCTGTAATTAACGCGTCCGTTAATGACTCATAATCAGTTTTCCCAACCAGCAAAATAAAGCTCGGATCGGCGAGATTCCCGCAACCCGCGGCGCGCGCGCGTCGCGGGATGACGAGGCGAGGCGTGGCGAGGCGGGCGGCGTCGGAGGAGGAGTGCGCGAGGGCTACTCTTCTTGTCACACCTTAGTGAGTGGTGCAACACTCTACTATATAAGGTGGTCCAACTCCCTTTCAACTAGCAATGTGGGACTAAACTTTAGCACCACTACACAGCCATATGCTGCCATATACAAGTGGACCAAAAAGAATTTCAAAATTTGTCTAATAGGCCAACAGCTTAATATACACCAAATTCCAACACGTAATTCTAACAGATATGCGCCGCAGCTCCTTGATTGCCTGAACGAGACATAGTTGCACCAACACTAATTCTCCCGGCGGGATCCATCTCGGAGCAGGGGGACCTCGTCATAATCACCAAAGCCCTAACCCGATTCGGTGAAGTGATAATATTCAACTCGCCGACAATTGTATCAACACATTTGGATATTGAAAAAGGGCTCCGAAAGATCTCCTCATGGATGGCTTTGCGTCGGGCTAACCATATCGCCCAAAGTGTGATCACCGTTTGAACAAACTGAGCATGTGATAACAAGTCAATTAATGAGAAAATATCCATTCCTTTGCATTACTACATTGCGAGATCAAAATATGCTCGATCAGATCCTCATCTTGAAGAACCAAGACGCTGCGAGCCATAGCACAGTCCAGTAGTGAATGCCGCCAGTCATCGTCAGATGCGTGACAAAAACAACATTCTGGAGTGATCGCCATGTTACGATGGTGATGATCAATGAGTTCTGAAACAATCAACGATGGCTTCATCAGTGGGCCTGACATGCATGCAATCGGTAACATCCTGCACTACATGAATAAAGTCATACGCCGACGGCCTAATTCAACGCCGATGGCAAAAGGTTGGGACCGTCGGTGTAGGTGGACAGGCTCGGCAACTGGGTAACGTGGCCGTCGGCCTAGCCTTGCCGTCGGCGTAGAATGGATAGACCGACGGCAGCCGTCGGCGTAGACCGGACCGTCGGCGTAGGTGATTAGCCGTGACGGCGATACGATGACGTCAAGTCTGTGCATTGCCGGCGGCGTAGCCATTTTTCCTTTTTGCCATATTAATCTTACAAAAATCATAACTAAATCATTTTAATTAAAAAAAATACATACAATATATCAAAATTTGCAAAAAAAAAATAAGATTTATCTATCTAAATTTGCAAAGATCATTTTTAGACTCACAATATGATATTTTATTAGAGATCCATTGCAAGTTTAGCGAGGCTCAAATTCGAGCTAAGAATATTTATGCCCGTTGTTTTAGAAAGTTCGACGATAGTTTAAAACGGGCATAAAAATTCAAAAACAATTGAAATAATGCAAAACCTTTGCCTGGTGTTATATTATATGACATAGTTGCAAAACAAATATCAAACTTTGTATATTGATTGTGTCTCGAAAACCTTCATAGAATGATCTATCTCAATCGAGGTTTCCTGACTTTCAGGTCAAATGACCAATGTTATGGCTAGAATCACAGTATAGTTTGCGATAATGTTTCTATATTGTGTATGCATGTGTATCATGAGATAGCGAACAATGTTGCAGGAGTAAGTTTCTTTTTTGTCGCACGAAAAAGCCATTTTCCATTTTCCAAGCGTCCAAAATAGGGTGTTTTGTGAAGCAACCACCAAATGGCTAATTTAAAATGCTACTACCCTATTTTTAAAACCAGGCGGGGGGCTTGAAGACGCACTCGAGGCAAGGTCTTTGGCGTGGAGTTAAGACTACATAGGAGACGTGGGGACACCGACCCTGAGGAAGCATTGCATGGAGAGGGAGGCGTCTGGGCAGGTCAACTTCATCTTAACCTTTCGGCCTATCTTTTCATAGAGACGGGAAAAGGCGCTTTCTCCTCAGGTCGGCCACCCCTCTCATCTGCTCCTCTCCTCCACTCCCAGCTCTCTTTTCTCCTTTAACTTGTGTGAAACATGCAGACGTTCTAATTAGACATTGTTGTGGATACAGTGAGTGCAGAATCTGCCCTAGGTCGAGCTGACATTTCCTTCTCTCCAACTCTTTCTTTTCTCCTTTCTTCTCAATTTGCAAAATTTACTACGGATGGGCATAATTGTTCATAAATTTTGTATCACCGATCCTTTATATGTTAATTTATTAGTTAGAAAAATTATGTGCTTGGTGAAAAGAAATAAACATTTATTTATTTTTAACCTAAAAATAATCATTTATACTCTAATAATTAGATTGGGCCAAAGTGCTAACAACACTCTATCAATTAATCGCATACATACTGTTAGTGTATTAAAAAACTAAATAAAAAGAGAAATAAGAGTGTGACCAAAAACTCGCGTGCTGGTCCACGATATCTAGCATGGTATAGACGGCGAGACGAGGCCCACGTAGTATTTCATTAAACCCTTATTACTATTGAAACATCCATTTTGTTGAATGGGAATTAGCAAAAGTGGCCCTGCAAATCTAAGAAACAAAACCCAGCGCAGAGTTGAATTCTCTGGCGCGCGGGCACGCTAGCACCTTATTCCTTCCCCCCTCTTTGCTCCCCCTGTCCTGAATCCTCATGTCTTCCCCTTTCTCTCCCGCGGGTTTGTTGAACTCAAACTCGCACCGAATCCCTCTCACGGACACGGCCACGGCCCCTCCCTCTCCCTCAAGCACCCACGGGCCCGGCCGGCTCGCGGTGGCGCGGCCGCCACTTACCCCGCCGCACGGGGAAGACGGGCTCGCCCGCTCGGAGCTTCGGCGCTCCATGCGGTGGCTGCCCTCTTCCGAAAGGAATCGTCATCTCCTCCAACACAGAGGCTCAACAGTCAACCCTGCTTCCAAGGCAAACGCGCAGCCATGGTTCGTCACTCCAAACTACCTTATCTGTCTCACTGAAAAACGTACTGTAGTATTATTATGTGTATTTTTGTCGGATGAAATCTCAGAAAATGGACCGTAATAAAATGCCTCACGATTAGTCTCGCTCAATCGCTCTTATTGATCCCTCATACTGAATTTTATGTCCACCGAGACCATCAGATCTACTCCTATTCTGCTGTCTGCTCACACGGTCACACCTCAGTAGTAGTTGATGGTTCCTGAGACTCTGAACCTGTCACTTGTATGTGGTGTGAATCACAGTACTATTAATTAGTAGATGACTTGATGTGTATGATGACTGCTTGGATAAAAGAAGCATGAATTGCGTTGCTGTCACAGTATCATAATAAATGACACAGACACATACATTCGATGCTCTGACGATCTTTTTCAAGCAGTCATGTTTAATTTCAGAAAAGAGCCTGTCTTTGTTTTCCCGTGTCAGGAAAGTATATATACATATATCACCATTCATGTTTACATGTCATCTTTGACCCTTGTTCTTGATTCCAGTGATCATAGGTTTGCCTTCCCATCAATATTACATATATTGATGCTTACTTTATACTACTATAATCTACCATATACTACATTGGTCCCAAAATATACCGGACGACTTGACCGCCGACTAGGCTCGACTAATCGGCCTAATCGACAACTAGACTTGATTATATGATTGGAAAATATCGCACTATGTTTGCAACGGCATAAATTGGTGATACTGCTTTGCTTCTCAGTTTTTGCTTTTTTTTTTAATTTTCTTTAGAAAGCACCGCTTCCTGAGCTGTTACCAGCACCTATGGTGCTCTTCTTTAATCTTTATTGAGTCATTCTGTTAGTATAGGTGCTATTTTTCTTCTTATTCTGGTTAGGGCCAAATCCAGTAGTACCACAATCCAACTGCGCAGATCCAAAGATGCCGTCAGTCGTTTTTGTTTCCTCAGCCATGACAATTAAACGATATGCCCTGTACAGAACTTATATATGACAAAAAGTACTACTCGTAAGCATTTATTCCATGCTGGGAAAATGAACTAGTATGTATAAAATTGGCAGTTTAAAACTGACCTGATAAAAAAGTTTGTATCTATGTTGTCACGCTCATGCCTTGCTATTTAGGTGGATTATCGCCGGATGGGAAATATGGTGCGGCACTTAGGAAATAATACAACGTCAATAACCTCCAGGCATCAGCCAAGTGATTTATGGAAGAGCCCAAGGGGGACCGTGCTCCGTATCCAGGCATTGGCAGTTGTAGCCATCATCATCACTTTCTTCCTTATTGTCTTTGGGTCATGCCGACGTTGGTCCAATCGTTGGATAGTCCAGAAGGGATTCTTTGCTGCGCAGGTGCTATCTCTGTCTCTTGGGACCTACTGCATTGGCATAATGCAATCTTCATCAGTAAAGAGCGAGATGTATCCCATATGGACCGTGTGCCTGTTCACCATCTTTGGCTGCATTGATCCAGTAACCAGCTACAACGGTCTTGACTACAAGGGCCCACTCTCAAAAGCGGTATATGGGATTTGCCTCCACTGCGGGTATGTCCTGCTGATGAGTATCTCAGCCATCTCCAGTATTGTTGGTAACACAGCCATCGGCGTGCTAGCTGCCCTCACTTTCATCAAAGGCTTTCATAGGTCATTGGCGCTTGTGCAACAAAGCAGAATGCGAAACATGGTAGAACATCTAGATGACCGATATCACCCTGGAGAAACATTGGCTTTAAGATATGATTATTCCACCGACCCGGCAAGTATACGATATGTGGCACAATCTGAATTTGTCGTCGATTTTCCAGCTGGCATGGGGACTGGCGATAGTTTCGTTCGTCTAAGTGACGTAAATGAGTTATTAAGGGGAAAAAAGGATGAGTTAGGGTCCTGTTATGATGCATGTGTTGCCTACTCTCTGTCTCATAGATTGCAACGGCATTTCCTTGGGTTGAACAGTCGCAAGGTTGATCCAAAAACACCGGAGGGCATCAACTACAAGTGGGCCTTTAAGGTGATTGAGATAGAGTTGGCTTTTCTGTATGATGTGTTTTTCACTGGTAACGCATTCTTCCACTACTATCAAGCAAAAACTGCTAGTTTGTGGGCACTAGCTTCATTCACTGGGATATGTTTCGTTGGGGTAGCAGCTGCCATTCCTGGGACAATGACTACTCGCTATCGTGGTTCTGGGCCTGGTGGCCGCACCAATGTTTTGCACACCACGACTTCAGATCTCGTCATCACTTTTGTGATATTGGTGTCTCTGGCTCTGTTGCAGTTGCTGCAGTTGATTCGGTGCTGGACATCAAACTGGGCAAGACTTGCCGTTGTCTGCGCGTACACCAGGAACAAGATGAAAATGCAGAGGCGTAAAACACCATACTGGCTGGCATTGTGGATGAGGTTGAAATTGTTTGTAGCTACCAGCACTAATTGGTTTGACAAGTACCTCTGGCAATGTAAGATCAACCAGTACCAGTATTCGATGCTACCAGAAGCGAGATTTACTGGGGAAAAAAGATTAGAAGGTAAAGGGAGCCACAGGAGAGGGAAAGCCATGTTTGATCGTCTCTACCGGGGATGTGTTCGCTTGGTTAGGATGCTTGGGCTGGACTACTTCTGGGAGGTGCTCTGGGACTTGTTGGGCAGCGACATCAACAAAAGAGCTGCCGTTAGGTTGGACGACGATGTGAAGGCATCCATTATTGATTTTCTTGGTAAGATCAAATCAGACAGATCAGAAGGGGATTGGTTATCCTTTGCTCAGGATCAACGTATCGAAGAATTTCTTCCCTACACCTATACCCCTCAGTTTGAACCGGAACCGGATGGTTTCAGATACACAAGATGTGTAATGGCGTGGTGCGTTGCGACGTGGTACTGCGAACTAGCAGAGCAGGAGCAGCAGGAGCTGGAGAGGAAGCAGAATGCCTCGAGCAAGAAGAAGAATGCCTCAACAAAAGCAGCAGTGGGAGGAGGAGAAAGAGAGGAGAATCATCGGCACGTGGCCATTGCTCTGTCCAAGTATTGCGCCTACTTGGTGGTGTCAGAGCCGGAGCTACTGCCTGGACCACTCCCGGACACGAAAAGGGCCTACGATCACTTTGTGGAGGCGGCACGGGAAGCTCGGGACAAGGACGCGCTTCTTAAGGCAATGTTAGACCGTCAATATTGGTCACTGCTACATAGTGGCAACGTCGTGATCAAGGACATTAACAATCATGCTACTGTCGGTGGAGATCCTCCGCTTCTTGACTTGATGCGCCGCTCGGACCCCTGGGAGACGCTGGCGGACGTGTGGGTGCGGATGTTGGTCTACGCGGCGCCGTATGGCAGCGCGGAGGCTCACATGCGGCAGCTCTCGCAGGGTGGCGAGTTCATCACCCATCTATGGGCCTTGCTCTGCCACCTCAGCATCCGCGAGTGGAAACTTCCAGGCAATCTGCACGATGTCACCGCCATCGACCACGCCCAGAGGATACTCACCAGCTTTGTTCAGGAAAAAGAGTGCGTACTCACTGAGGATAATCATGCCATCGTCGTCGCATTCCTCGACTCCCTATCAGTACAAGCCCCTTCTTTCTATTCTTTACATTATACATACTACTTTGTTCTTTGGTAATGCCGTCGTATTCTTTTCTTGTGTGTTTAGACCCTGGAGACTATTTGAATTCTTGGAACTGTTTTTTCTCCAAATGCGACAGGGTTGTTACAGTGATGAGCTTGCTGCCGCTGCAAAGCTGGAAGAACGTGTCAGATTTTACCGGACTACAAGTCCTGAAATTGCTAAGCTTTTCCACATTGACCCAGCAGAAAAGCTCCGGTCCCTAGTACTGCTCACAAAAGAGGAGGATTTTACATTATATGGTACGTGCCCCCTTCATCCATGTTACATTAATTGGCTCCTAGAACCAGAAATTTTTCCTCTACTTTTTTGTGCATATATTGACTGCTGGGTTCTATATAATGCAATTGTCTCATGTAGACGGGGAGTTCAAAAGGTATGCCATTGCCGATTTTGTGTCTACCAACAAGCTTCCTTTGGTTCCCACACTTACACAGAAAACTATCTCATCTCTCGATGGTCATCCGATCCAAAAACTGGCATGTCACTTCTCTACAATCAATTGGATCTCTTTTATATTTGCATTCTCTAATGCCTTTCTCCTTTGCGTTCTCCACATATATACTGACCCACTTTACTCAAATCTGCAGATTATACTGCTTTCTGTTGCAAATGAGTCCTCGAAATTTCTGCCCAACTTTAAGGAAGCAGCAAAATCGTTCAAGGGAAAGGTAATTCTTCTTTGTCTTTTTCCTTGCATTGTGCTACACTGAAATTTATGTACTTGTAGTACTCCTACTAGTTATTATTATTATTTTTGTTGGCGTGCTTTTTTTTAACTATTCACTGATGAGGGGTGTTACTCGTGTGCAGCTTTTGTTTTTCTTTCTGGAGCGAGAAAGCGAAGAAGGTAAACAAGCTGCCAAATCATTATATATTCCTTGTACTGGACAAGAAACTATGGTACGCAATTCCTCATTTTGTTTTTCTACTTTGTTTCAAGATTGTTTTCTTGCATTGAAACAGTATTCCAAAGAATGATCCTTCAATCCTAGCTAGAATAGGACCGGACTATGATGAAATTGGAAATCCATGCATATGCCCGATAGTTATTGCTACAACCTTGTTTACATTGCTTTCCTTTTACTTCGGCTTTTGTTAGGTTGCATCTTTATCCCATCCTAAACTTTCTTGGAACTCGGAGGCTTTGTCGTTGGTCATTTTTGTATTCAATTTATTTAATGTGTTTATGATACAATTTTTTAAAATTTCAACTCTATGTGTCTCTACAGGTTCTTGCTTATACTACAGGGGACAAAAGGCAATTTACACTTGAGGGTGAGGTGTCACTGGACACCATTAAGGTTATTGCTTAAATATGCATAGACAATACGCAACTTGTTTAGGATATCTATTCAAGAAAACTTCTTTAACTCACATCTTTAATTTTCTGGCCTGTACACAGAAATTTGCTCAAGATTTCTTCGAGGACAAGCTCTATATATCTGGAACAGTACCTGAATCTGTGAGTCTCGAGAATTACCTGATATCTGCTTTCTTTCATTCGTTCTACTTCACTGAAACATCCAGCATTGTGCTCCCATACAGAATGATGAGGATGTCAAAATTGTTGTCGGCAATAACATAGATCAGATTGTTTTGGATGAATCAAAAGATGTCCTTCTGATGGTATAGTCTTGGCACATATTTGAGAAAACATATAGCACCTTTTTTTTTGCCTAGTGTGACATGTTTCAAATGCAGATATACCATCCTATGTATCGACCCGATCTAACAATGGAGACTATCAAGAACCTAGCGAACCTTCTATGTGGCATCGACTCCCTTGTGATAGCCAAAATGAATGGCGCTAGTAACTGGCATCCACGTGCCAAGGTCTGTATTGCATCATTATTGCTTTGTTTCCCCTGATTACTGCAAGCTTCCTTGAAAACTAGTATTTTTTTCGTTGATTATTTTTGTGAAGCACATTACACAACACTCACATACATGCATGTACACTTACTCTTATGAACATGTGCACACAATCCTACCCCTATGAGTACATCCGAGAAACTAGGCCAATATTTTTTTCGTTGATTTTTTTGTGAAATATAGTACACATGCATGCTCGCACACACATGCACACTCACCCCTATGAATGCATACACTCAACCCTACTCCTATGAGTATCTTCGCATGACGTAGAACTGACCCTAGCTTCTTGTTACAGTTACCGCACGGGGAATTCTTCAAGATCCTCTTTTATCCTGCATGGAGGAAACGCTTTGAGCCTGTAAGTTCTTTACTCTACTATTCCACTTGCCATTTTTGATGCATCTGTTAACTTTAGCCATTGACCACATTATTCTTAGCAGTTCTATACTCATACTAATTTGTTGTGACTCTCTCCAAAATAGTGTTACTCGGCTAGCACTAAAATGGTTGTCTTAGGTGCAATACATATCTAGCTCTTACTCCGTTAACAAGATTCCTATGTTGTACATCCCTCTGCAAGCTTGTAATCGTTTCAACTTTTATCATAGAGATTAAGCACCATCACTACTCAGTCTCAGATGCGCAAATGCAGTGCACTCTTATACATCGGTGGCATGAACATTAATTGTTTGATTCAGTTTTATGGATTTGATTTTGCTATGCTCCGCAGATCGCTTTTGAGGGGTCGTGGTCGTGTGGTGACGTAGAGTTCTACGAGTTTATCAAGAAGCATGCTGGCATCCCTTTCCGGCCGATTAGTACGTTGGAAAAAGTGAGCTCGCAGCACGGAGCCACGGGGACGGAGATTGAGGAGATCCCACCGATGGCCTGAAGCCTATGTCTCCTTGCGCTTCCATCACCTTTGATGTTTTTTTCAGCCGAAGAATGAAACCAGGAAAATTCATGTAGTCCGTGATGACATGCTACCTGTTGCGCTGACTTCATGCTTTTTTGGTCTAATGTTACTACCTGGTGCGCAATTTTGTTCCGAAGATCTCGGCCACGCATTCAAGCATTTCTTGAGTCGTATTGACAAATTGAAGATTCGGCCACGCATGCCCATCTTAACAATGATCTCATTGAGCACCACGGGCAGCTGCATGACCGACAATGATCTACCTCCTTTATTCTTTTGATTTCCTATTTATATATGTGTGAGATGAACAATTATTTGTCCTTGGAACCATTAATTATTTGATTTGAACTATTATTGTAATTTGATTTAAACAATATTGTAACTTGGATGATTGTTGTGTGCTGTGATATTTGAAACATTCATAAACATTTGCGTGCGTTGTTATCTTGTTCATTTTGACATGAAAATGCTGAAAATGTGTAAACCTTGAGTTTACAGGATCTGTTATGTGTCGGTGCAAACGAAACCGTAAAACAGTTTTTCCGCGTCCTGTAAACGCATTTTACATCCGCTAGAGTTGCTCTTAAGTGGTGGTGTTGCTTCTGTCTTGAAATAGTTGTGCAAATGAGCATATCTAAGAAATTTGCTCTCTGAGACACTAGTTAAGCCTAGGATTTCCAGCTCAGAATCATGTTCTCTCTGCCCTTGTAAAAACAAAGACATGTATGTTGTGCCAGTTAAAAAAACGTGTGCTGGATGCATGGCGTACCAACATGTACTAGCAGTTCTTGGCAAAACGTGTAGAACAAACCCCCTACAAGTTCTTAGGGGACTTTCTTACCTCCGACAGGAGCTGGCCTTGTCTGTATACGCGCAAATCAAGGCTAGATAGCCTAAAGTCCACCGATCTAGTCGCCAATTTGGAAGATGCAAGCAATCTCAGCTTCGATCCTCTTTGGGAGGGGTTGTTCAGTCTATACGTACTCTGGCTTTGCCCCAAAAAAAGTCAGCTTCAGTTAGTTCTGTTTTTTTGTTTTCATTAGACAACGAAACACTGCAACTCCGATCAACCTAGGAAACATGATTTTTTTTCACCGGCCAGCTGCTAGTAGAAAAAGAGTTGGAAAAAGTACATTTTGTTCCCCAAGAGAATTGCATAGAATGCATGGACGAACCATTGCCATCTTCTTTTGCTTGGCTATCTTTAGTCAGATGATGGGCCACCGGTGCCCCTGATCAAGAGGGCATATAATCGAAAGCTGAAGATTCCGGTTGGAGACTGTGCCGGAGCTTTTTCTGGATACCGGATCTTAGGATTTTTCCAGCAGCTCAGGAGATTGCTCACTATGCATGTTCTATGTACTAGATTTATCTGCACTTTGGGTCAAATCATTTTCCTACCAGGATGCTTGTTTTAAAAAAATGTACTTTTTCTGATTCATATTAGTTGACTTGGATTTGTCTAGATTTGGATGTATCTAACACTAAAACATGTCTAGATACATATGAATCTAGACAAATCCAAATCAATTAACATGGATCAGAGAAAGTAGTAGAACAATTAGTAATTTACCGAAGCTGGAGGCGTGCAGGCATATCCTACGTACCCTTGCAGGTGTCTTGGCGGAGAAGCTAGCTAGCTAGGTGTTGCTGAAGAGTGCGGTGTCTGCAGTCGCTGCTGGCCGCACAAGCACAAGCTAACAAACAAATTATCTCGAAGAAAAAAAATGGAGACAAAGAGTAGGTGTTAGCTAATTTGATTGGGCCAACCTTGCTTGGTCAGCTTGTTCAGTACGTAGCGCTCCAGGAAATGACAGTAGGGCACGGATCATGATCAGATTCCTCCCTTGTAAAGGACTCCAGATCAAAGCAGGCTCTTTCTTTCATTCAAGGCACAATCAGTCAAGAGTGCTTACATATTCAATAAGTCTGCGCACCGTGTCAATAATATCATTTTTTTTTGCGGGGTGTCGATATTATCTTGAGACTACTGATCTTCTTTTATCTGACTTTCATGGTTAATTTGCAGGGAGAAAAAAGGGGGAGGCATTAAACCAGGTCACATTTTTGGGAAGAAAAAAAAATGCAGGTTCACGTGTACACTTACCGTCGCTGCTTCAAAGTAAAAGTTGTTTAACCTTGTTCTTAGAAAAAGGAAGGACTCCAGCTCCACTAGATGCATGGGCTTAATTTGCCCAGAAAATAATGGTCCGGCCGGCATGATCCACAACTCAACATGATCATCATATACTAGTAACCAGCTGGTATCTGCAGGGACACCACCGGTCCTTCCTTGGCTGTTGAAATGATGGCTTGCTATCCCCCATTCCCCTTGCCTTGCCATACTGCGCATAGATTGCTTGAGCTATAGGGATTAGATTTTCGGGTTAGGTTTTTTTTATGGATTGCTTGAGCCATAGAGGTATGTAGGTCGTTCGGGCAGTGGTGGTGGGATACGTCCGGGGGCATCAAGCACCACGTTGGAGGACATCTGGTGGGCAGTGGAGGCTGCGTCACGTTGGATCCTAAACTCCATTATATTGGGATTATGGGTTTGGTGTTCGGGGGTTTGAGTTTGGGTTGCTTAAAGTTGGCATGCATGCTTCTTAATTACTCCCTAGCTCCGATTCTAAATAAGTGTCACGGTTTTGAACTAACTCTAGTTTAAAATGGCGACACTTATTTAGGATCGGAGGTAGTACTAGAATCGTAGGTGAATATTACTTATTTTGCTAGTGCTACTTCTATCTTCAAATAGTTGTGCAAATGAGCATATCTAAGATATTTTGCTCTCAGATACACTAGTTATTCTTAAGATTTCCAGCTCAGTGCCCATGTTCTCTCTTCCCTTGGTAAAAAAAAAAAAAGACTGTTGTTCTTGTTTTTTAGAAAAATATGGTGTGCTGAGTGCATGACGTGTCACCCATATAAGATGATCAGAACAACGTGCACGTACTAACTGTTCCAGGCAAAACGTGTACTAGAAGAAAACTCCTATCGTACAAGTTTTTAGGGGAATTTCTCACCCCCGACAGGAGCTGGCTTGTCTGTATACGGACAAACCAAAGGCAGCCGAACTACTCCACCGGTTGAGTCGCCAATTTGGAAGACGATGCACACGGTCGCAGCTTCGACCTTCTTTGGGAGGGATTGATCAGTCTACTCTGTCTTAGCTGTTTAAAAAGCCCGGCTTTGCCCTTCAATTAGTTCTACTTTATATTTTTTTTCCTCTCGTCAGACAAAGTAACACGATTAACATTGAAAACTGTTGGATTATTAGGCATAATTTCCACGATTAATTCCAGAATATAAATCATGACAAAACCAGCTACTAGCTCATGTAACTCGAACATACTAGATGTACTAAACAACAGGATGATCGGAAACAAACAGCAGCCTAACATGTACTCGCAGAACATGATGAATAACCAAACAGGATCACGTAGCACGTACCTTTCGGTTGTCGTAGTAGAAACTTTGGGGAAGAGGGATCGCAGCAGATGGCGACGAAGACGGCGGTAGGCAGCACCGCCTGACTTGGATGGAAGACGATCCGTGATGAAGAACTCGAGCAGTCGCGCAGAGCGCTTCCCAAAAACCTTATTCGCCCTCTCCCGTACAGGATCGCAAGGGCGAGTGGTTCCGGAGACCTGCTCTCCCGTCCGCCGGCAAGCGGGATGGAGTAGACTACGGTGACGGCGTAAGTAGAGAGGAAGGCAAAACCCTAGATTGGTTTTCGGTGGTGTTGTGGCGGTAGCCGCGCAGGACTTTATATAGAGCGGCTCAGGAAACCCTAACGGAGGCGAACGTGGGCCGAGTCCACGTTACGCACGTTCGGGTCAGTCTGTCAATTTTCCTGAGCAGCAAAATAAAGCTCGGCTCGGCGAGATTCCCGCAACCCGCAACCCGCAACCCGCGGCGCGCGCGTCGTGACGAGACGAGGCGAGCGTGCGTGCGAGCGGCGGCGTCGTCGGAGAAGGAGCGCGCGTGTGTATCTCTCTTATTCCCACTCACTTACAAAGTGGTGCAACACTCCACCTTATAAGGTGGTGCAACTCTCCTCCAACTTTCCATGTGGGACTAAACTTTAGCTCCCACTCCACTCCCATGTGAGCTGCCACAAACATGGGCCCAAACACATATGGGCTGCCACAAATTTGGGCTTTGAGATTTAGGGAAAATCTGAAATACTCATGGGCCTAAATGGATTAGCCCCATTATTTCTAACAATCCCCCACCAGATCTCAAATGCCCATTTGAAGATTTGCCAATCCTTGCTACTTGTTTATATACCAGTGTTTCAGCAGAGACTGTTAAGTTGAACTTCCGCCTAGAATCTTGAACTACGTCTATCAACAACTTGAACAATGGACGAACCTTGAATTGCAAGTTTGGTGCCAATAGATTTCGCTCAAAATCATAACTAGTACTTGGCTGTCAGTAGCCTACCCCGCGGGTTGGAGCATATGCGTCATACTCCTTGGTCTCTTCATGAGTTTACTAGAGATCACCCAGATCTCATAGACCGCGACGTTTACAGTCGAGCTCATATAGGTGTGTTCTTTCAAGAATGCCCTGTAGGACGACATCTTTGCTAATTAAAGCCAATAGAAACACATTAAGGCATGTTGCCAACCTGCCTTACAGATTATGAGAGTCATGCATCTTCACATAGAGAGGGTTACAAAATACTCTCCTCAGTCAAACCACTAGCTTATTCTTCCCAGGTCCTAATTCACGGGATCTCCGATCACATAGGTTGGGTTACCACTAAGGTGTGACATCTATGGGTCTCAACCCCATCTCCCTCGATGCACTTTCTATCACATTTCGTGATAGTCCCTTTGTAAAGGGATCTGCCAGGTTTTTGTCTGTTTGAATATACGTAACAGTTATTACTCCGGAGTTTCTCAATTTCCTGACAGATTTCAAACGTCTCTTCACGTGTCTTGATGACTTCGCGTTATCCTTAGAATTGTTCACTTTGACAATAACAGTTTGGTTGTCACAATTCAAAAGGATTGCCGGCACAGGTTTCTCAACCACAGGCAAGTCCATCAAGAGCTCACGCAGCCATTCTGACTCAACAGTGGCTGTGTCTAAAGCAGTAAGTTCTGCTTCCATAGTTGACCTCGTCAATATGGTTTGTCTACGAGACCTCCATGACACTGCGCCACCTCCAAGGGTAAACACATACCCGCTCGTGGCGTAGAGTTCATCAACGTCAGAGATCCAATTCGAATCACTATATCCTTCAAGCACAGCAGGATTTCCTGAATAGTGAATCCCATAGCTCATTGTACCACATAGATAGCGCATGACCCTTTCAAGTGCATGCCAATGATCAATACCCGGGTTAGACATGAACCTACTCAACTTGCTCACAGCAAAAGAGATATCGGGTCTTGTAGCGCTTGCTAAGTACATGAGAGAACCAACAACTTGTGAATATTTCAGCTGATCTGTTGGTTCCTTCTTATTCTTTCGTAATGTCAAACTGGGATCATAAGGTGTTGGAGAAGTCTTGCCATCATTAAAGCCAAAACGGCTCAAGACTTTCTCAACATAATGAGATTGCGTTAAAGTAATCCCATTCTCGTTCTTAATAAGCTTGATATTCAGAATGACATCAGCCTCTCCCAGATCTTTCATATCAAAACTCTTTGACAGGAAAGACTTGACTTCATTTATCACTTTCATGTTTGTACCAAAGATCAGAATGTCATCCACGTACAAACATAATATAACGCTATCGCCCCCACCATGGCGATAGTAAACACACCTATCAGCCTCATTAATGACAAAGCCAGCAGAAAGTAGAGTTCTGTCAAACTTCTCATGCCATTGCTTAGGTGCTTGTTTCAGGCCATATAAAGATTTCAATAACTTACACACCTTTGTCTCTTCACCTTTTACCACAAACCCATCCGGATGATCCATATAGATCTCCTCTTCCAACTCTCCATTAAGGAAAGCTGTCTTCACATCCATTTGATGAACGAGAAGACCATAAGAGGCATCCAGGGACAGTAGTACTCGAATGGTGGTCAATCTAGCGACAGGTGAATAGGTGTCAAAGTAATCTTCGCCTTCTTTCTATGTGTAGCCCTTAGCTACAAGCCGTGCCTTGTACTTCTCAATAGTACCATCAGGCCTTAGCTTCTTCTTGAACACCCACTTACATCCCACAGGTTTACAACCATAGGGTCGTTCTGATAATTCCCAAGTTCCATTAGAAAGAATCGAGTCCATCTCATTTTGGACAGCTTCTTTCCAATCATCTGCATCAGGAGATGCATATGCCTCAGTAATGGATATGGGAGTATCATCCACAAGGTACACGATGAAATCATTGCCAAAGGATTTTGCAACCCTCTGTCTCTTACTCCTCGTGAGAGGTTCATCGTCATCCTTCTCAAGAAATTCCTCATGTGGTTGTTCAGAATTATCAATAGAAGCACTAGATTCAGGAAGTATTTCAGAAGAAATCCTACCAATGCTATGCATATCTTTCATAGGAAAAATATTCTCAAAGAATGTTGCATCACGAGATTCCATTATAGTATCAACATGCATATCAGGTACCTCAGATTTAACCACTAGAAATCTATAGCCTACACTCCGTGGAGCATATCCTAGAAAGATACAATCCACTGTCTTGGGTCCGAGCTTGCGTTTCTTGGGAATCGGTATGTTGACCTTCGCCAAACACCCCCAAGTACGCAGATACGAAAGTGATGGTTTTCTCCCAACCCACTCCTCATAAGGGGTCTTTTCTTTATTCTTGTTAGGAACTCTATTCAGGACATGACATGAAGTCAACAAAGCCTCCCCCCACCATGCCTTTGATAAACCAGCAGTGGCTAACATGGAATTCACCAAGTCAGTCAGCGTGCGGTTTTTCCTCTCGGCAACCCCGTTTGATTGGGGCGAGTAGGGAGGCGTCCTCTCATGAATAATTCCGTGTTCCTGACAGAATTCATCAAATATTTTGGGAAAATACTCACCACCACGATCCGACCTAAGACGCTTGATCTTTCTCTCTAGTTGATTTTCAACTTCGGCCTTATAGATTTTAAAGTAGTGTAAAGCCTCATCTTTAGTTTGCAACAAGTAAACATAGCAGAATTTAGTAGCATCATCTATCAACGTCATGAAATATCTCTTTTCACCTTTTGTCAACACACCATTCATCTCACATAGATCAGAATGTATGAGTTCTAGAGGTGCCAAGTTTCTCTCCTCGGCAGCCTTGTGAGGCTTTCGAGGTTGCTTTGATTGCACACAACTATGGCACTTAGAACCTTTGGCAATAGTGAAATTCGGAATTAAACTCATGCTGGACATCCAAGACATCAAACCAAAATTAATGTGACATAAACGAGAATGCCAAACACTGGTATCATCATTAACACCACCACAAATATGATTCACGGATTTATTACAAAACTCTGAAAGTGAAAACCGGAACAAGCCTCCGAACTCATAACCTTTACCAATAAATTGTCCATGTTTCGAAACAACGACTTTATTAGACTCTAAGACAACCTTAAACCCATCTCTGCAAAGAAGGGAGCCACTAACGAGATTCTTGTTCATAGTAGGGACATGCTGCACGTTCCTCAGCTGCACGATCTTTCCGGAAGTAAACTTCAGATCCACCGTGCCAACACCACGAACAAAAGCATGTGATCCATTCCCCATTAGGACGGATGAATCCCGAGCGACCTGATAAGAAGTGAACATAGAGATGTCAGCACACACATGAACATTAGCACCCGTATCAAGCCACCAACACGGTGATTGAAATACTGAAAGAACAGTAAATAAATTACCATACCCATCAGTATTGCTAGCGGTCACGACGTTGACAGTCTTGGCCTTTTTCCCTCCGCGGTCTGCGCGTTCTGGACAGTCCTTGGAAAAATGGCCGGGCTCTCCACAAGTGTAACAAGACAGTTCACTCTTGTTCCTGTTCGTCTTCTTCTTCTTGAAGGTTGTAGTCTTTACAGGCTTGTTAAAGGAGGGTTTGAAGTTCCCTTTGTTCTTGCCTACGGATTTGCCTTTCTGCACAAAGTTAGCAGTAGCAAGACCCTCTCCTTTCTCAGTAGTGTCCTTAGCCCGAGCCTTTTCCTCAACATCAAGGGACGCTATCAGATTTTCAACTGATATCTCCTGTCTCTTGTGTTTGAGAGTTGTGGCAAAGTTCCTCCATGAAGGGGGCAACTTAGCAATAATGCATCCCGCCACAAACTTGTCGGGTAAGGTACACTTAAGGAGTTCGAGCTCCTTGGCAATGCACTGTATCTCATGAGCTTGTTGAACCACAGGAAGGTCCTTAGTCATCTTAAAATCATGAAAGCTCTCCATGATATACAGTTCACTGCCAGCATCTGCAGCACCAAACTTGGCATCCAGTGCATCCCAGAGCCCCTTTCCGTCTTTTATGTGCATAAACACATCACACAGACGGTCAGCAAGAATGCTCAGAATACATCCCACAAAGACAGTATTAGCATCCTCGAACTTCTTCTGATCCTCGTCAGATATAGTTCCCTCAGGTTTGCCTTTACTGATGTGGAACACTTTCATCGTGGTCAGCCAAAGCTCAGCCTTGTACTGCCACCTCTTAAAGTGCACACCGGTAAACTTATCCGGCCTCAGTGCATCGGTAAAACCAACCATTGTTAATTCAGGAAATTGCCTACAATAAGGTTTTTGGATTGTTGGATTATTAGGCATAATTTCCACGATTAATTCCAGAATATAAATCATGACAAAACCAGCTACTAGCTCATGTAACTCGAACATACTAGATGTACTAAACAACAGGATGATCGGAAAAAAACAGCAGCCTAACATGTACTCGCAGAACATGATGAATAACCAAACAGGATCACGTAGCACGTACCGTTCGGTTGTCGTAGTAGAAACTTTGGGGAAGAGGGATCGCAGCAGATGGCGACGAAGACGGCGGTAGGCAGCACCGCCTGACTTGGATGGAAGACGACCCGTGATGAAGAACTCGAGCAGTCGCGCAGAGCGCTTCCCAAAAACCTTATTCCCGCAACCCGCGGCGCGCGCGCGTCGTGACGAGACGAGGCGAGCGTGCGTGCGAGCGGCGACGTCGTCGGAGGAGAAGCGCGCGTGTGTATCTCTCTTATTCGGGCTCACTTACAAAGTGGTGCAACACTCCACCTTATAAGGTGGTGCAACTCTCCTCCAACTTTCCATGTGGGACTAAACTTTAGCTCCCACTCCACTCCCATGTGAGCTGCCACAAACATGGGCCCAAACACATATGAGCTGCCACAAATTTGGGCTTTGAGATTTAGGAAAAATCTGAAATACTCATGGGCCTAAATGGATTAGCCCCATTATTTCTAACAAAAACATGATGTTTTCTCGGCGAGCCATACCCAAAACCCCCGCGTTCGTCGACTTGAGGCAACTCAGAGAAACCCTAAGGCACCGTCACCGGGGTCCTCCCTTGTCGCCGCTGCCGCGGGCCATCACTGTGGCATCAGGCGCGCCCACGCGCCACCAAAGGCGCTGGGGGGTGCTCCAGGTGGGCTGACTGGTTTTCTTAAAAAAAAAAATTCTCATGAGTTCTCTGTACATTGATCGTGGTTCATTGATCGTATTTCCTCTATCCGGGAATTGATCGTATTTCCTTAGATATATGTGAATTTAGAAAAATCGAGATCACTTGTTTCGAGACCCGGAGGAGCAGAAACTAATAGAGGTGTGTAGAGTACATGGGTGAAAGCATCTTCATTTGCTTGCTTATCTTTAGGAGGTCTAGGTGATATTGGGCCGGTGGTGCCCCTGATAAGGAGACAGATAATTAAAAGGTGAATATTTCACTTGGAGACCGTGCAGCTTTATCTAGAGACTGGATCTTGGCCTTTTCGGGGCAGCTCGCTAGATCAAGCACCATGTTTTTCTTCCCCCCGAGTTTTCAACTAATTTTTTGCGTATGATTAATACTCCTAGAGTACGTACTTCCTCCGTTCTAAAATAGATGTCTTAGATTTGTTAAAATTTGGATAAACCTACGTACTAAATAGTGTCTAGATTCATTTAAATTTTAATAAATCTAAGACATCTATTTTAGGACGAAGGAAGTAGTATGGTAGTGCCATTTAGCAGGTTAATTTACAGAGGGTGGACGGAGGCGTGCAGCAGTGTCTTGGCGGATCGGAGAAGCTATGTGTGTGTTTGTTAGCTCGGTCCAACCCAGAAAATCTCACCTCATCCCAATTTTAGATGTTTGTTAGCCCGGTTTCACTTCCTCAGCACTGCCCACTTCGCACGAAAACGCCTCCTCAGCCCTGCCCGGTTGTGAAGCTGAAAACGAGCTTCGCATGTGGGCAGGGCTGAGCTCGCCCGGAAAATCCATCCCGCGCCCCGCACATCGACCGAAATCCAACAGGGGTCAGTTCGCCCCACCCCCATTCCCTTCCCCAACCCGCTCTCTATCGAACGGACCTGACCCCGCGCCTCCCCGGTTCCTCCACGGGGAAACCTCCAGCCCTGCGCCTCCTCGATGAGGACCGCCGCCGCCTCCTCGACGAGGACCGCCGCCGCCGTCTCCTCGACGAGAACCGCCGCCGCCGCCTCCTCAACAAGCGCCGTCGCCGCCTGGCCCCCACGGCCAGCCCCGCGTCCTGCCAGGACAGTCCCGTCCAACCAGGGCCATGGCCAGCAGCCTCCTCGACGAGCGCCGCCGCCGCCAGGCCCGCCTCCCCCCAGGCCTGCCATGACCAGCCGCGTCCTCTCCCATCCTCCTCACGCCGCATCCACTGCGTTGCGCTGCGCCCAGCAACCTCCCGTCGCCTCCCTGTGCTCGTCTCATCGGCACCGAGCAAGCTCGTCTCACCGGCGGCCAGCAACCTCGCGCCTCCCGCCACGTCCAGCCCCGCGTCTCCGCCGGAGCTCCCTGGCCGGAGCTCGCCGGCACAGGGACCCGATTGCTTTTTAGTTATGTATAAAGGGACCCGATTGCTTTTTATTTGTATGTGCAGGGACCTGGTTGTTTTTATTTGTGTATATAAAGACCCGATTTCATTTCATTTTTTGTATTCAGGGGCTTTTGTGTATATTTTAGACCTTCTCATTATATCTCAACACATACAACCCACCAAACAACAAATGAATTCAGAATTTCTCAACAGACACATCCTACCAAACATATGCCAAAATCTCAACTCAAACATGTTAAAGTCAGCTTAGCTCAATAGAGATATTGATTCTGAGGTGGCCCAGGCTACCAAACACACCCTATAGCTCTAGACGTTGCCGAAGAGTGCGGCGTCCGGCGCCGCTCCGGCCGCACATGCACGTGCAAACAGACAAAAAACATGCGATCTTGAAGAAAAAGATACGGAGACAAAGATTATGCAAAGTGCTACGTACTTCCTATATTTTAAAATATAAGATGTTTTAGCTTTGTAAAGTAAATATATTACACACCAAAAGAAGCCTAAATACATTTTTTTCACGAGACTAGAACATTTTAACATCTTATATTTTAAAACGGAAAGGGGTACTAGCTAATTTGGTTGGGCCAACTTGTTGCTTGGTCAGCTTCTTGTTCAGCAGCGAGACAGCGACTCGGTATGGCATGGATCATGATCAGGTTCCTCTCTTGTCGAGGACTCCAGATCAAAGGCTCTTTTCTTCCATGGCACAATCAATCAAGGGTGCTTATGGCTTCCATGGTTATTATTTTTGTGGGGAGAAAAAGGGGGGAGGCATTAAACCAGGCCACATTTTTAGGAAGAAAAAAGTAAAGGAAAAAAATGCAGGTTCATGTACAAAGCAAAAGATCTCCAGCTGCTTCAAAGTAAAAGTTGTTTAAGCTTGTTATGAAAGAAAAATGATTGTTCTTTGTGATTCCTACCTTTTTTTACCTTTATCTAGTACCTGGATGTTACTGTACTTGCCAAGGTCTTTTGCTTTGTGGTACCGTTGGTTCCACTAGGATCAAACTGCGTGAACCAAGATTTTTTGTTTGAACGGGTTAGGGTCTCGAAGGACCCTGAGTTGCATTAAAATGCCGGTGGGTATAAATTACAGTCAGGATCCCGAAAGATGAAAAATACAACGCAGTCCTGTAAATTAACACAAAGGACCCCAAAAATAAAATTGAAAAAGCAATCAAGTCCTTGGTCTCCACCGATTCTGAGAATCCACCGCCGGTCTTCTTCTGACCATTGGGGACGAACCACTTGACCGTGAGAAGAAGCAGGAGAAAACTCTGCGAGGATTTCCAAGAATGGCCTCCCCAAAGGAGGTTGAAGAAACGCCTGCACATCGACATATGGAGGGGCCGCCTCTTCGGCCAAAGATCATGACGGCGAGCTTGTCCGTCATGTAGAACACTCCAAGCTGCAGCAAAAGAACACCCCGCCATCTAGATGATGCACAGATTGAATCATGGAGTCACCACCTCCCCTCGCCACCGAGGCTGGCCAGAAGGAGCTCCAACACAAGACAACCGAAGACCACAAGATGGCCAGAGAAACCGACCTTATTGAAGGAAACGGTGGTTCTCCTCTTCTCACCCATCCCTAACCATTGGAGTTTAAGGAAGATGAAGAGAAACCTTAGTTAGAACCAGATCTGGTTGCATAGATCCAGTACGCCGCTCCATCCTAACGGCATCACGCCAACAGGCCATGGGGCAAACCGAACGAATGTGCCAACTCCCTACGGACAGAGCGTGGATCTTGCATAGACCGGCGATTACCCTGGACTCCACCACATGCATCGCTCAGAAAATGATCCGGCGTGATCCACAATTCAACACGATCATCGTATACTACCTCCGTTCTTAGAAATAAGTTGCACGCATTTCAAGACAAAGTTTAACCAAAAAAGTCGAACAACGACATCTTGATTATATTGTGCATAATTAGTACTATTGAATTTGTATTAAAAATAACATTCCAACGATACTAATTTTATAGCAACATTATTTATATATTTAAAACAATTCTTTATCAAAGAAAAAACAACGTAACACTAGGACACCTTAAATCGGAGGGAATAGTAACCAGGTATCTGGAGACCACCGGTCATTTGCTGTCGAAATGATGCCTTGCCATTCCCCATTCCCCTTGCCATACTGCATAGTACTCCAGTGGTCTACATGACTTAAAGTGCCGCTCAAAATCCAGATGTGGACCAAGGTAGAGGCATGATCTCGAGTGGAGATTTGGTACACATGACCACCATTGATCTCACTTTTCTTTTAATTTTTTTTTATATTTTCGAGTTTCAAAAAATTGTAAAAATTAGTCAGGATGTAGCCTGTGATTTATACCACAAACATGCAAAATCTTAATTTGAAATGTGTGGGCTACAAAAAAATGTCAAATTGTAGATGTATAGTATTTGGTGATTCCGAATCACCAAAAAAGTCACCGTATAGCTCATAATACAAAGCGATTCGAATTAAGATTTTGCATGTTTGTGGGATACATCACTAGCAACCTTTATGTTTTTCTTATGATTTTTTTAAACTTATAAGTGTAGTTTTTAATTTTTTAAATAACCAGGAGCACTAGAACTCGAGAGCAAAAAAAGGACTTTCCGTATGATCTCCAGCTTCTTTACCACTTCCACTTTTGGGTGCACAATTAGTTCCAGTCCCTTTTCGCATAATGCAGTTCTGTTCTCCCGTGTTTAAGAGGCTTCCACTTTTCCACTGGTATAAGTTTGCAGAGTTGAGAGCGTAGATAGATATATAAAAGGGGGAGGGAGCCATATTAATTAATACGAATAACCTCCATAAACCCTTTATTTTTTCTTGGGGGTCATAATGTGACTATATAAGGTTAGTGTAAAGAGAAAATACCGTACACAACTTTCAATTGACACTTCCTTCATAAGCATGACTATCAAAAACTCGTGGCCATATACTGAAAAACTCCCACCTCGAAGCTACCGAAGTACCGGGTCGACTATTTTTAGCTCGAACTCGGACTATTTTTTGAATTGGCATTGTTATTATGATTTAGTTTAACATAATCAAAGTGAAGAGTCACAAAAAACTTGGAATCAACACTTATGATAGAAAGTTGTTTTCGCTTCGAGGGCCAAAGGTTTAGGGGAGTGGGGACCTATATGAAATCATGCCAATAACAACTAGAAACCCTTAATTGTTTGTATTGAGGTCCTAATATGGCTATATAAGGTTGGTGAAAAGATGGAAAACCATACGCAACTTCGAAGTGTGTTACTACTTAAAAAACATGACTATCTCGCTCGAAAATTCAAGGCCATCTAGTAAAAAAGTCCCACTGCTAAGCTACCAAACTAACTTTTGTTTCAACTAGACCTTTTTTTAATTGGCGTTGGTAATATGACTTAGTTTAATAACATAAACATAGAGGATCGGCTGAACTCATGCATGACATGGGAGAGGCCATCGTGTGGTTGTTGATCCTAAACCAATCGAGGTTTCATCCCTCTTGTCGTCGTTGTCGCCGCCCCGCTCCACCTACAATGGCCTTGGGGTCTTGGAGGTATGGTGGACCACGACGCCTCGCTGGTGGAAGGGTTCCCGTTCTTTGTTTAGTTTGTTTCTAGTTTTTTCTTCGAAATGGTGAGGTGGCAGATGCAACCTGAAGTCAGCATAAGATCCTTTTCATCATATCCTCGCTCTGGTGGTACATCTAGTGTCAGCGGAGGACGTGTGAAGTCATGTTTCCAGCATATCTTCTAGGATCCGGTTGGTTTTTATGTCTGTTGGTATAATTTTAGGTCAGTCTCTTATAATCTATGGTTGTCATCATTAGTTATGTTTCTGTTTCTTGATTATTTAGGGTTTTAGCACGAGAACTTTTTGTTTGTGTACCATGATAAGTTTTGCCCGACTTTCTTGGTGGATGGGCGCGGATGGCGGCGTACTTTCGGCTCGTGCCACGATCTATAGTCATTGTTATGTGGTCCTGTAATCTGTCTGTAATTATTATTATTTTGGAGTTTTTTATACCTTTGAAGAAAAAATAAAGAAGAGGAGAAATATCACAACGCCGAAGACAAGGCAAAGAGACCGCGAGTAGTAAACAAGCAGCCAGCACAGAAAATCCTTTTCCATATAAACCGCTCTCCACCGCTCAACCGCCCGCCCCTCCTCCCCTTCTTCTTCCTCCCCAAGCCCCCCTCCTCTCCACCTCCTCTCTTCCCTACTCCACGTCTACAAATGCGGTTGCTTTCCAGACACCGTCTCCAGCGCACCGCGCCAGTACCTGTAGCCGCAGTCAATTTCTAGGTTTCTCTTCCGCACTACTTCGTATCAAGCAAAACCAATTCGTCGACATCACTTAGGATTTAGAAAGGGGAAAAAGAGATGGAGAAGACAGCAGCAGGTGAGAGTCCCGTCTCTTTTCTGGATTCGCCGACATAGGAGTTCGAGGTTTCCTTGCCCTTTCTCTTTGTTGACACTCTAGTTTGCTGTACCTTTATACTAGTACCGGATTCGCGAGTGGTTCTCGCCGGATTCGTTGAGCGGTTCTTGCTCTTCTGTGGGCTGGATTCTTGATTCTGCTCGTGATCCAGGCCGTCGCGTGCCGAATGACTAGCGTGCTGCTATATAGATTAGCTACAGTGGTTCTTACGCTTTCCAGAGATTATTGCTTGGTGTGTGCTGAACTCCCCTGCATTCCCCTGCAGCCTGAACACACCAATCAGCTGGATATAGATGTTACAGTAGGATTTTTTTTTATTGCTGTTGTCATGTGTTAAGATATGCCTCAAGTAACAAGGGATCCTTACATAAGTGAGATCAATGGACATTGAAAGATTTTGGTAACTCTGTAACTGCTATTATCCAAAAACTCTGTAACTACTATTGGGAAATCTCTGTTCTGCAGGAATGACAGGCTCCCAGTCCCAGCCCGCCGACACCGAATCGTTCGAGTACATGCTGCTCGAGAAGGACCCCGATCACTACCGGACTGTTTTCTCCGGCCCGAGCCAGATTAGCCCGTGGATCGACCCGAGCGTGCTGAACCTGAAGCACCGGATCGGGAGGGGCCCCTTTGGAGATGTCTGGATAGCGACGCACCACCAGAGGACGGAGGACTACGACCGGTACCACGAGGTCGCTGTGAAGATGCTGCACCCGGTGAAGGATGACCAGCTGCAGGTGTTCTCGGCAAGGTTCGACGAGATCTTCGGCAAATGCCAGGGTCTGGGCAATGTCTGCCTCTTACATGGCGTCTCTACACAGAACGGAAGGGTATGTGCTTGCCTTCTTGGTGGTTTTGGATCACCTGTGCACTAAAGATGGCCTCAGGGATAAATTTTGTTTCATGGATTTTCAGATTTGTATAGCCATGAAGTTTTATGAAGGATCCATCGGAGACAAGATGGCTCGGCTTAAAGGTGGAAGGCTCCCTTTGAATGATGTTTTAAGGTATGTTGGAAATCTTTACAGACTATATGCATAGTATCTGATGTTCTGACTATGTGTCGCCTTGCATCATTAGCATACAGTCTACCACAGAGGCAAGTATACCATTTTTTAGCTGAAGTGGCACATCCGCATGCAGTTCCAACTTTCTACCATTTGTTGCTTAACTGCCAGACATCCTTTCTCACCGGTGCAGATTTTTAGAATGCTTATGGTGTTCTATTTATAGGATATTTTCTCGAGTATCTTATTTTGTGGTTCTTGTAACTTGCAGATATGGCGCTGATTTAGCACGTGGTGTGCTAGACCTACACTCCAGGGGAATATTTGTTCTAAATCTCAAGCCTTGTAATTTTCTCCTTGATGAGCATGATAATGCTGTGCTGGGAGATTTTGGGATTCCATCCTTGCTGTTTGGACTCTCACTGCCTAATCCAGACCTTAGCCAGAGACTTGGTACTCCAAATTATATGGCTCCAGAACAGTGGCAACCAAACATCAGAGGTCCAATTAGTTACGAGACAGACTCATGGGGTTTCGCCTGCAGCATCCTTGAGATGTTCAGTGGCATTCAGCCATGGCGTGGCAAATCTCCGGATGAGATTTATCAGTTGGTTGTCCTGAAGAAAGAAAAACCAATATTCCCGTACAATATGCCTGCAGAGATCGAGAACGTCCTTTCTGGCTGCTTTGAGTATGACTTCCGAAATCGCCCATTGATGACAGATATCTTGCGTGCATTTGAAAGGTAGCATGCTAAACTTCCTTTCCGCTCCTGCATTGTTGCATTGTCAGAAAATTGATTTAGTTAACTTGCCATTACACTGCGATTTTCGCGCTATATTACGTTATGCAGTCACTAAGTTGTATTAAAGTCTGTCTTATATGTATGGTCAATATCGGTTTGTTTACCTCCTTCCTTATTTTAACTATGTTACAGCAGTACTTTGTAGTACATGTTTCCCTAAATGCTTTTCTTTTGTGTACATGTTTCCCTAAACGCTTTTCTTTTGTTTCCTTAGCGCTAAAGATGTGGATTACAACAACATTGACTGGGAGAGTCCTGAAAATCTAAGGGCAGAAAGGACAACTCAGCCAAGTGGCATTCATTGGTCACACTTCAAGGACAAACTGCAAATCGGTGACAAGGTCCGCTCAAGAAAGCTTAAAACCTCGTGTACTCCTGAGACAATGCAAATTCCTGATGGAACCATAGTTGGCTTGGAGGAGGATGGAGCTTGTGATGGTTACATTCTTGTGCGAGTCCATGGACTACATGACCCTTTGAAGGTCCGCTCCTCGACAGTGGAGAGGGTAACCTATGGTTTTGCAGCCGGAGACTGGGTACGGCTTAGGGAGGAGGACAAGAAGCGGTCTCAGGTCGGGATTCTTCATAGCATTGACCGTGCTGGCGCCGTGTATGTTGGTTTGATAGGAATGGACACCCTCTGGAAGGGGGAATATTCAGACCTCCAAATGGCTGAAGCCTACTGTGTCGGGCAGTTTGTGAGGCTGAGAACCAACATCTCAAGCCCCCGGTTCGAATGGCAGCAGAAGAGAGGCGGAGGGTCTGCTACAGGTCGGATCTCGCAGATACTGTCGAATGGGTGTCTTGTCGTGAAGTTCCCTGGTAAATTCAGCCTTGGTGAAGTGTGCAGCTGCTTGGCAGATCCTTCTGAAGTGGAGGCGGTGAGCTTCGACAAGTGCGAGGGGGTTGTGAAGAAGTATGAGCACCTGGAAGACTTCCACTGGGCGGTGAAGCCTCTGTTCCTCGCTATAGGTTTCTTTACTGCTATGAAGCTAGGTGTCTTTGTTGGAAAGGGCATCGCAAGGCCAAGGACTCGGAAGGTCGCCAGCGTCTCCGATCAGGGTGGCGATTCTCAGAAGGTGCAGCAGCAGCAAGAAGTGCCGAACAGTGCCGGCGTAGCATGGCTCCCTCCACCTGTAGCGAACATGCTTTTCAGAGGAGATGGTCCTGCGCCTTCAGGATAAAATTGCAGAAGCGATGTAGGGTCGAGATTTCCTGAAGTATCTGGAGTATGCATCGCTTCAAACAAATGATAACGTGTATAGTTAGGGCCATAACTTTTTACATTTCCGAAACCTGTGTAAATATGTCTGTCTATGCAACTCAGCATGCCTGAGCTTGATCATGTACATATGCAACTGCATAAGGTTCTTCCTTTATGCTTACTGTTTTTGTCACCCCAGATTTCAGAAGAAATTATGTCATCATCATTACACACGAATTAATCTGTTGTCATCTTCAATACAGTATCCTATTAAATCTGCTGTCATTAGACATAAACCTTTCGGAATACATGAGATAGGAATAGGCTAAGGTGCCTCCGCCACAAAAGGCTAAAATCTATAAAAGTTGCATTCTGACTTCTAGCCCCGAATACACAACAACCAAGAGCCTTCCTCGGCTAATTTTGGCTTCCAGTATCCTATAAGCTGAAAAAGAAAATCATGGTTGAACTAGAAATCAAGCGGTGAGCCTTGCGCCGACGAGGAGCAACTGCCTGATGAACCTGACGAAGGCCCGCTCGACCCGTCAACCGGGGCCTGATTCAGTCGTTCCAGCACCAGCGATCTCCTCTTTCGCAGCTTCAACGAAAATGTGGACGCCTCTAGAATCACAGGAACCTGCTTGTCGATGTAAAAGGCGTAAAAAAAAATGTGAGCACAAAGTTTGCTTACAGTAGCTCTGAAAACGTTGGTTACCTGGCTGTTGGTCTGTGCAACCTTATGCACATGCAGAAAACCAACCATGTCCTGATATCCTGTGAGGAGCTTCGCCAAGTCCTTGTCCTCATCTAATGATCAGGGAGATGAACAGTTAGCCTGCGTATATGATTGGGATTCGAAACTGAATCAGAAAAAGGATTTGTAAGTGTTAGGCTTGCCTGGAATTGCTTTTATCGACAGCAGCGTGTCTGCCAGATGCTGCCATCTCTTACAGAAGGAATCTGATAGGACTGTGTATGGAAATGTTATAACGGCAACGGTGTTGGAAGCACGAACCATGGCCTTCAGTGATCTGATAAAGGAGACCATGTCCCAGTCCTGCAATGCACATGAATATGATTTGTTCAAACTTGGACCTGGAAGGGGGGAAGTATATATATATGGGCTTCAAGTTTCAGAGCACTGCATCAAACAGTCAGCATACATCCTTTCAATGAAATACTTGCCTTCCCAAAATATCCACACTGTGGTGCACAGAGTGACTGTATAGCAATCCGTCCAGCATTCAGATTTCCACCATCTTTTCTGAATGTAGAAAATACAAGAAATACAGCAAGATGCATGCGGTTTAGACAAATACAGATTTGTTGTACTAAAGAATAAACGTCATGCGGATCTATGAACAATAAATGTCATGTTCACTTGTTGAAGTAGAATAATCTGTGATAACAAGATACTGCAAACTTTGGATGACATTCCTCGAGAATAACAATTTCGATCATAGATGTGAGCATTATCCTCACCTTGGATGTCTGGATATGAAAGTGGAACAACGATTCTGGAGCTCACTGAGAGTGTCTGCATCTTGAGTGCTTAAACATTCAATATGCTGCGCATTAAGTAAGTGCCGCTCCAAGGGCTTCCGTAGATCAAAATCATTGCTGAACTCCTGTTTGTTGTCTGCAATAGCGCTAAATGGGTCAGCTCTTTCCACAAACATCTTGAGATACAGTAATAATAGCTCAACTTATATCATTTTCAGAAATGATGCTTATACAAGTGAACTATAATAGGTAACACGAAGACAGCTCTCACTTCGTTAGCATCGGGCAAAAATTATAATAACAATGTAATATTTCTTCTATTTTAAAATTTTCTAGCACATCATGTCATCATCCACAAAAATTGACAGAAACCAAATGGCACTTTGCGCATTGCAGAAAACTAACTGACAAGAAAACAACGGAAATAGAACCTCTGTGTTCAGCACCAGAAGTCCTCTCGTCCCCAAAATACTTCCTGTACTGCCAAGCTATCCTCAAACCCTCATCCTGCACAATTACATATCCAGATAAATGCAAAAATAAGAAAACTATAGAACACATTCATCCAAAAGACATACACTTCCTCGTCCATCGCCACTTGCTCCGCCCCCCATTGCTCGGTGCCGCGCATCCTCCTTTGACGATGCAACTGGAGCAGGCAGCGCGCCGAGGAATGAGCGGGGCTCCTTCATAGGCCCCGCGAAGAGCAGGGGCTGCTTGTGCACGACGCCCTGCGCCATGAAGGCCCGTAGAAGGAGCAGGTGGTGCGGCGCGTCGGAGTCCTCCATGACCATCACCACCGAACCGAGGAGGAAACCACCGCCCAGAATCCCTGCGGTAAAACGACGATGACCAGATGAGCACCAAGCCACCAATTGACCTTGCAATCTTCTATGACAGCACATTTTTCTCTCAGTTAATATAATTCGTCCTTGTGTTCTCCTGACCTCAGCTATAAGCTTTCCTCGTGCATGTGTGCTCATGGTTTGAAGGTAATTTGTACTAGTACTTGTTAAGAAATCTACTTCACAGTTCACACCCATATCGCAAGGTTTCAGTCTAAAATATGGCCTTACCGACGGTTCCTTGTAACTAAGCTAGATGATAGACTTCCGTTAGGTTTAGAAAGATTTCGCAGACTGGATGAATAGAAGGCTTATGGGCAAGATCATGCTTACTGTCGAGGTCGGGGATGCCGGAGGAGACGAAGGCGGCGCCGTTAGGGCCGAGCTTGACACCGGACGCGGTTGATGAGGACGAGGAGGATGCGGTCTTCGAAGAGGCGGCGCGCGAGAAGCTGCTCCTACCGAGGGCTTGGCCCCCTACTCCGGCGGCGGCGGCCATGGGCGTGCGCCGTCGTCGCTGTTCCTGTGGGTTAGAGCAAGAGCGAACTGCTTGGGCTGCTGCGCCTTCATATCTACCTGGGCCGTCTTCTAGCTGCACAAGTGGGCCTTGTAATGGACTGGGAGCTGGGAGGTATTTGGCGCCATGGGATTACTGAACACATTATATTTTGCTAAAACAAACTGGTTCTAGAAAAACACATTATTTGTGGCACTCGATTCTTGAAAAAGAAAATTGTTGAACCATTTCATTATATCCAGCAGTTTATCAAGATTTTAAACCATTTGTTCACGTCTTATTTTATATTTATAGCCCTATTGAGAAAGCCGAACAGTAGGTGCCTCTGGAAAAAAAACTATACACCTTATTTTAAATGGTGGCGAAGTAGGGAGGGAGGGATGCCGAAAATCAGTTTGGTGGATGGGCTCCACGGAGCCTGTTTTTGATTTTTTTTAAAAAATTATCAAATATGTTTGAAAAAAATATCTACGTGGCAATTTTTTAACAAAAAATATTTGTATTTCGAGAGCAGTAAAAATACAAATATAACAAATTTTGAGAAAACGGAGCCCCATTCAAAATTGCACCGTTCATGTCCAGATAAGATTTTTCTTTTTTTTGTTGAGGCTAGAATTAGTTTTTTCACATGATATTTTGTGCGCGTGTATGATAGATTATTATCTACATTGCCATTTTTTGTATTTTGAATCTTTAAATTTGAACTTTCCAAAAATAAAAGTACTCTAGGAAGGACTAGCTCCAAACCGACGCTCTTAGGAGGGACGGTTAGGCATTAGACGATGTACATATACAGAAGTCTCGTCTAGAAGTGAAGCTTTAGACGGGAAAACCAAGAAATTGTCTCTCCTAACAAAAATTATGCCATACTAGCAGAGTGTCCGTGCGTTGTTACGGCTTCTTAGTTTGACATGTGAATACTATTTGCATACTATTTCAACTATATAAACGCTGATCATTTATTTGGTTATAAGTTTGAAAAACGTTTTTCCCTTTCCTTTTACCAAAAACCATTCTTTTTTCTTTTTACTGAAATATTTAAAGCAAACTTTTTTTTAAAAGAAAGCCCCGCTGCCAGTCCCATAGGCAAGTACACACACACGAGCTCCTTTTATTGGTTAGTAGTATCGAGTTGTAATGTGCCAGAAAATATTTCATAGTAGTATTTTCTCGTTTTTTCCGCATCATCATGACATTATTATATTTTTTCTCCTAAATTTATTTTACTAGCATGCTATTTTATTTTCTTGAACTGTCATGTTTCATTCAAATAAAAATATATTTATTCTTCTATTTTTATGGTCAAAAATTAGTTTTTAAAATACTTTTAAATAGAAAACTAAAAGGTTTTGATAAAAGAATAACCTTGTGGAAGGCAGCCCAGCGGGTCGGCCAGGCCACCTATAACCCCATCCTACCTGCTTCTCCTAGCGTGCTTTGACCATGTCTCTGGGGCATAATTGAATGTAGATATCATGAAAGCGGGGATAAGGATACCATGCCGAGAAACCCATGCAAATACTCCCCTAATGTGTCGACTGCTAGCGCATCTAGGGCCCCGACGCCAGCTCCACTGGAAACGCCGTCATGATCTGAAAAGTGTGTTTGCGGTTTGGACATACTGATTCTACTTGTGAAAAAAATAGATGCTAAGTTTCATTTCAGATTAGTTTCATTTTAGATTAGTGATTAAACAAAAAAAAAGACCTTTCTCCCTCGGCTACAAATGAGAGTTTTCTTAGTTTTTTTTTGTTTTGCAATAACAACAATCGGTGTGTTTGTATGTTGTATTTCAATTTAAATATCTTGCTATTACCATTTGTACTAATAGATCGGTTATTCAATTACAATTTTATTGAGATAATTTTTATTTTTGTATCATTTTTTTTAATGCTTTAGAGTTCACCCGGCCTCAATTTTTTTTGTCCTTCGCCACTCGGTGGATGGAAGCGCTAATTTTTGTCGTGGCAATATGAGATAGAGTTGTTTAGTAGTCACATCAAACAACATTGTTACAATTATTGAAATTACATAGTAATACTTAATACTAATAACGATAATAAGAAATACAGCACAAGACCTCCGGTCTTCACATGGCTACCTAGTATATTTTATATATTCTTGTGATTGTACTACATACTCTGTAAACATCTTAAGTCTTAATCAATCTGCTGCTAGCTGCATGCCATGCAATGTCCATGTCACCGAGGGTACTAGCCATTAATCTGCACGCAGGTATTCCCTCCTCGAAACAGGCTGACGCCCAGCTTTATAAATAAAGCAACATCCATACAAGAGTTCATACAACCACACCACACAGAAGTTCACATACATACGGTCCCATACAAGGCCACACAGACGGACCAAGCATGGCCAAGTCTGGCGTAAGCCAACCAACACAGACACAGACAGCGGAAACAAGATAAAAACCACCAGCCGGAAGGGCCCTCAGGGGCCGGACGAAGTAGCAAGCCGACGAGCCGCCGCAATCAGGTGCTCCAACATCTCGTCCAGCCGCGCCCTCTCACGCTGTCTACACAGCGGGTACCACTGCTGCAAGAAAGTCAGAAAGGTGAAGGCCGAGTCAGAAGCCTGGCGAAGAAAAATACGCTCAATGACCATCTTGTTCCTAATGTTCCATAAAGCCCAGGTCATCGCCGCAAACATCAACCAGAAGAGGCGCCTCCTCCTCCCAGTATGGTTTGCGACGGCCTCCAGGAACTCTCCAAGGTCTGAGGCCTGCCACTCAGGCCCCAGGGCCTCGTGAACAAAGTTCCAAAGGAAACGAGCAGCGGGGCACGAGAAGAAAATGTGCAGGCCCGTTTCTGGGACCGCACACAATGGGCAAAGGCCATTACCAGGCCCTTGCCGCTTGGCCACCTCCACACCCGAGGGAAGCCGGTCACGTAGTAGCTGCCAAACAAAGATTTTGATCTTCAGAGGCAGGGGGGCCTTCCACAAAGGTGAGACCCATGGCCTCTCGGGCCCTCTAAATAGGGCCCTGTAGGCCGAGCCCACCGAAAAGAACCCCGAAGGAGAGATGTGCCAAGCATGGGAGTCCGGGGACTGCGCTAGGGACAGCGGAAGACTGTCCCTCAGCCCCTCCCAGGACGCCAGCTCGGCCTCCCCCAGGTTCCTCCGGAAAGCCACCTGCCACGACCCACCGTGGAAGGCCTCCCCAACCAGGATAGTAGGGTCAGAGCAGATTGCAAATAACTCGGGACACTCATGGCGCAGAGGGAGATGGCCGAGCCATGGGTCGAGCCAGAATAGGGTATCCCTACCATCGCCTATGGAAATAGACAACCCTTTCTGGATAGCTGGCTTGATGTCCTGGATGGCTCTCCAAAACTGAGAGCCCTCCCGACGATCACAAGCCAGCAGCGGCCGGCCCCGCAAATATTTCGCCTTAATCAACTGTAGCCAGAGGCCACCATCATCTTTCAGGATCCTCCACACCCAACGAAGCAGCAACGCCACATTCATGTGGCGGGACGCTATGTTACCTAAGCCCCCTAGCTCCTTGGGGGTGCAGATATCAGCCCACTTCACCATATGATACTTTTGATGGCCATTATTGGCTATCCAAAAGAACCGGGAGAGCTCCTTGTCAAACTTTGCATGCACCCCCTCCGGCAGGAGATACATCCCCATCATGTACATAGGGAGGCTAGAGAGGCACGAGTCGATAAGGACCGTCTTGCTCCCCTTGGAGGTGAACCTTCCCTGCCAGGGTTCGGCTTTCGCCTTAACCCGACCCATGAGGGGCTCCAGGTCCCTAATCAAGATCCTGGTGTCCCTCACTGGCATCCCTAAATAGTTTAGGGGGAAGACCGCCAAACGGCAGTTAAGGTTATCCGCGATCCTCTGCTGATCCTCTTATTTCAAAATATAAGATGTTTTAGGTTTGTAAAAAAAATATATCTAGACTTATTTTAGTATACAGATTCATTCCAAACATAAGATAACCTACATACAAAAAGAAGTCTAAATACATTTGCTTCACAAAGTTAAAACATCTTATATTTTGAAACGGAGGGAGTACTCACCATGGATCATGCGTACATAACGAACACCCGTATGGTCGCGGCTATCGTGGTGAACCCCTCGATCAATATACCAAGTTTGATATTTTTTCTTGCAACTATGTCACATTATATGACATCACGCGAAGATTTTGCATTGTTTCAATCATTTTAAAAATTTTGATGCCCGTTTCAAACTATCGTCAAACTTTCTAAATCGACGGGCATGAAGATTCTTGCTCGGGGCTGAGCCTCGCTAAACTTGTATTGGATCTACGATGAAATAGCATATTGTAAACATAACAATGATTTTTGCAAAAAATCATTAGCATCATATCATGTATCTGTAGTTCAAATCTGACTCATTTCCTATCGATTTGGCAGGAATTGTCTTTTTCACGAGGGGTGGATAGAAAGGTTTGAGATAACCCAGTTAGGAAATTGTCCCTTCAAAGTGGTCTACTATTTTTGGAAAATGGGGTGGTATCATTTGGTGGTTGCTTCACAAAACACCCCGTTTTTGCACTCAGAAAATGGAAAATAGCTTTTTGGAGCGACGAAAAAGAAAACTTCCTCCTGCAAGAATGTTCCTCTCACTCCATCCTCTCTCTATATAAGAGTGAGACAGCGTTTGGACTTTGGGGGAACACAATAGGGTAGGCGGGAAATTTTTGATCCAAACAAATCTGCCCGCTTTTTTTCATCCTTCGCCACTTGGTGGGTGAAAGCGCTATTTCTTGTTGTGACAATATGAGATAGAGTTGTTCAGCAATCACATCAAACAACATTGTCACAATTATTGAAATTACATAGTAATACTTACAATCTTCATATAGCACAAGACCTCCAATCTTCACCTGGCTACCTAGTCTCTACTACCTAAAATATACAAAGCGTTCCGTTTCCTGCCGCGGCCGCGTTTCGCTCATTGTTTCGTCCGCTTCGTCGCTCCCGTCCGCAAGAGAAAAAACAGCGACCTACACTGTCATCGCCGTATCCTCCGCCCCCTCTATTCCTCCCCGGGACGGATTCTCATATCCTTCCGATGTAGACACCATCCTGATTCCTGACCCCCCTGCGTCCGTCCCCGAGAACAGCCACAAGCGGCGCCCTCCTCCCCACAACACCGGCGGCGCCCTACGAACTCGCCCACCAGCGCCACCCTCCCCTTCCGGCCATCGGCGGTACCCTCCCTTCCTGCCCCACCCCTGCACCGCCGGCCGCCCGTCCATAGGTCGATGGCTTCATGCTCCTCGACGGAAGACTACCGCATCCCTGCACACTGATCAGCATCTGTGAAACCGGGGATGCATAAGCCGCCGTCGTGGTTCCTCTTTGCAGGCTTGCACGCGCGGCCGCCGCGCGCCCAGCTCAGATGAGGACGACCGACAATGTGCCCAAGTTATAAATATCGCAAGCTGAACACCTAAAGAAGGTTTGTACCCTCCTCCATATTGGTTACGTACTTCATTTTGCTAGAGTTGATTAGATTCTGTTACTGCCCATATAAAGTTTATTAAATCACTTCACGTTTTCTCCCATCATTAAAATTTTGCAACACTCAGGAGATTAGTCCGCTGACATTTTAGTGTAGTCAATTTGTAGTTTTTTTAAACCAATCGCAGATGATTTGGTTTGTGGACGTTTCTCACCTTGCAGAAGATTGCGAAGATTAGTGTAGTCAATTTGCAGTTTGTTTAAACCAATTGTAGATGATTTGGTTTGTGGACGTTTCTCACCTTGCAGAAGATTGCGAAGATTGTGCATGATTGAATTGATTTGTGAAACCCCCAAAAAACACGTGATGTAGTTCTTCTACCGTAAGAGAATTCAACAATGTAGTTTCCCTAAAAAAAAGAATTCAACAATGTAGTCAAGTTTCTGGTGGCTTTGGAAGTCACGTATCAATTAAATTAGTCACTTTTTGGCACTTCCGATTACAAAATAAATGCAACGATAATGCTTCACGGAACTTCTTTCGAAGCTAATCAAAATGAAGTGGAATCAACAAGCCATCTATTCTTTCGATGCCAATGTTCTCTAGCCTGCTGGACATATATAGCATGGAGCATATGGATGCCACAATGATTATATGTTGTACTGCAGTACTGCCTAATTTATGGATATAAAAAATAACTCTCAAACAGTTACGCATGGTCCTTCATAGAGGTAGAAGAAAATTCTATATGAATTTCGAGGCCGTGGCGTGTGATTAGGCTCCTAGAGGTGACATCCTGCAACTGGTAGATGATAGGTTCAGATATATTCCTTCATACACTGATATTCCTGATATTTTACAATCATGTAGAGTTTTTTTCTCCACAATGCAATCAATTAGTGATTGCATTGATTCAGAAGAAAGCAGGAGAATGAAATTGTTTGCTTTAGGTGTTGTTCGTTGATCCTTTGTACAAACCTCCTGTCTTTAGTAGAGTCAATTAATCAGTGTTGGCTTCTGATTTTCTGAATATGCAAGGCAGGAAGAAGGCACATGGTTGCCATGCTTTGGTGGACTTCTAAAGATTAAGAGCTAAACTGTATTGTCTTTGTTACCGGTTGTGATATCAGTTGCTTTTCTGGTCTGAGTTGCAGAGTCAGAGGTATGTGATCCCTTTGATTCTCTGAATCTCTAGCCATGGTGAAAAAATCAGCGATATTTGAGTTTCCATCCAACTTACAGGGACAACTATTTTGAGGGAACACATCTCTATTACACCAGGTATGTATGCTATTCACAATGCATCATCACTGTATGACAGCCAAGTAAGTTCGCTCTATATCGATGCTTCACTTACAAACTCTCTGAATCAACTTACTGATGGATTTTAATCAATAGAAATGGAAATTCCAATTTTCTGCAGAAATGAAGTGAAAAGAAACAAAATGTACTATACCCCAAATGTTCAGAGAAGTTTCTCAAAAGATAACAGTCCAGTCATGAACCGTATATATTTAATGCATCAGTCATATATGATCTTGAAATTACAAGTGTAGAATTTGCTTTGAGTTGCTTATCAATTTCATAAGAACTCTAAATTGTTTACGCTGTAGAATGTTGTTCAAGAAGAGGTTTTTTTAATCTATATGTAAGCATATCACTTTAATGCGAGATGAGATATGGGTAGCTTCTAAATAATATTATCACCGTTGTCATTTACCTTTTTGAAGCTAGATGAAATGTTCCTCTTTTGTGGTGGTATGAGATCCCTGGTTATGTGCAGTTTTAGCCCAGTTTCTGTAGACATAGGGGGATATAAGGAGATAAAACACACATGGTGGAGATGCAAAAATGATCCCCAAACATCTGAACGAGGCATAGGGGCTACTTTTTTTAGTTTCAGTTATTTTCCTACTTGACATTTTTCAGACAACATATGTTGCTCTGTCCAATTGCAGTAGGATTTTGCCTCGGATGAAGATTCGTAACGATTCAGCCACTATTCTTCTCAAATGGAACAGGTTTTTTTGGCCTTTTTGGTGATCTATTGAAGTATTTAGCAAAAAGATAGGTCAAAATTGAACGGAACTAATTGTAGCCTATTTACATATCTTTTGATGAATTTACCTTTAATATCGTGCTTAGGATCAAGAAGCACCATATTTTTCATTCGAGGTTTGCGCTGCGGTGGATATTGTTCTTTTACTACTAGCCTATTGTGTGTAATAGAAGGTATTGGTCATATTTAGTGCCCTTATCCAAGAGTTTTGAAGAACTTTTTTCATCAAGAAAGGAATATGTTTCACTAACAGAGAATACACTCCCTTCTATTCATAGTTCACGAGCATATTTGTGGTTACTCTGCTTTGGCAATTTAAATCCATGTCATCATGTTGATATTTGAGTATATAGCAAGTTTTCTGCACAATTGAGTACGTGAAGGGTTAGCTATAGACTGAATTACTAGGTGGTTATGAGTTATGACCAGTACAAGCATGACATTGGGGCAATTATTGTTTGGTCTCTTCCATTTCCCGTTCTCATACACTGAATCTAGAAGCTTATTGCTACAGTAAAGAAAGGTCAGATTGGCCATATATTCCTCATATCTGATTTTTAAACAAGTACGGTATCTGATGTTTCATATTTATTGTAGCTCGGTGTTTCATAGTTGTATCGATGTTTTTGTTGATGCTACTGCTTGTCTGCTTTTCCTCCTAATAAATAATAACTAGCAGTTGTACCAACTTCGCCACTCCTTTTTCCAATAGGCTAATTTATCAGCTGGGAGTTACTTGTTGTTCCGGGAGAATCTTTGAATAATAAAGCTCCATATTGACAAATCTTTGGTCGATGATGCCAAGATGACAGTTGGGTGCACAAAACCAAGACTCCAAGAGTAGCAGATACCATAAGTTGTGCTGATGAGTGATGAGCCTATCCTGAATAATGTTAGTTTCAATGTCGTTTAAACAAGCCTGTTGGGTGATTTGATATATATTTATTTTTAGTTTAGATTAGATTCAGTTAGCTGTATTGATATCAACATATATACAACGCACCTAGGAATCTTGCTAGCTTTACATCTTTGCAAAATTCATCCTTGTAATTAAATTGAGGCTTGGCCTATTACGGTCTCAACCTTACATTAAGCAATATCTATCAAATGAGATGTCTTTACCTTTAATAGTCATGATGATCTTTTGTCTGCTCTACAAGGTGTGGTACTGGTATTAGGAAACCTAGCACATTACTCTGTCTAAACATAGCGTCCGTTGTCGTCGCCCATCCCTCCAACGATAGCCACGGTCTAGACTACCCACCCCTGCTGCCTCTCGACGGTGTACATGATTCAAGTAATTTAAATCTTCATTGTCCAGATATTGTTTAATGCAGCTTTTGGACCAATTCTACATAATTAGGAAATAATCCTTAGAATTTCATTCTTTTTCTTTGCCCCATGAAGGTGTTCATTGTTCTTCAGTGGCATAAAAAAATTATTCAATGTTTGTTGCAGGTTAGATTGGCTGCCTAAATTTCGGCAATTGTTTGCAAAACATGGATAAAGTTTGTTTCAGCATGGGGCAGACTTGCTTCAGGTAGAAATAGACCGCACAACATTTGATAGCTACAGGCAACACATAGGTATAGTGAACGCTAAACAACGTTATTCAATCATTTTTCAGCTTTGTTTTCTTGATGCATGACCAGTATACATGATTTTCTAAACTGCTATTTGAGTTAATTTACATGTGTGTTTCTGAAGCAGGACCTTCATTGAATTTGTTTATGAAGCATCTGGTCCATGGTCTGTACTCTATAGTTGCTTGAGCTTCCGTGAAATTTTAGGCAAAGGTAAGACCTTGTCGTTCAAGTCTTGTAATGTTGTGTCAATGCTTACCATATGATTGAAGTGATTGGTTAGAGTAACTAAGGATTTATTGGCTATATACTAATAGGAGATCAGTTTTCTGCCAAAACAAATAAAATTCTGATTGAACGTCATGAGGTATTATGCTGGTAGGGGGAGAAGCAGGAGAAATGTGTTGTGGATACAAATAAGAATGCTCGATAGAAGAAAGGAAGGGAGACATGCCGATAAGAAAGAATATGTTGCCTCGAGAGTTTAAGATTGTCGTAGTTGAAGAAGACATGCAACAAGTGTTTGCATCTTTCTATTATATAGACTTGATTTTTAGTAACTCTTTACTTTCGGGTGCTTCAACTCATCATGTAATTATTAGGAACAGTGTAACTAGGACAAGAGGGATCTTTCTTACGAACCCTTGGGAACAAGAAATTTCCATATGTTGGATTGCGTTGTTAGGATGTTTTTGGCCGTCGGATTTCTGTAAGATCCCTCACCGGGCCAAAGTCCCTAAGAGATGCTACTCTGGTCGTCACATTAGCCCAATGTGGTATAATCAACAGGTGGTTTTGATGTTATTGTGGCAATGTATTTTTTTAGTTTTTTAGGAGTTATGTTAACGGTCTTGTGTTCTCTTATAATTTACCTTGGAGTTTTCATTTAGTGATTTTATCTATAAAAATTAATTTCTAAAACTCGAATATTTTCAAAATATACCCTGATTAGTATGGGTTTTAAATTTATTTTTTGTATGATTAATTAAATTATATAGGTGTAAACTTCCAATGGACTTGCACTTTTCATATAGGAAGCAGAGTCATATTAGGCTCAGCTTCACTATGACTGTTAACAACACGCAAAGTGGATTATCCCAAATGCCGATATTTAGCCTAAGCCGGTGTTCTCTCACGTGCATTTTTTAAGATTCTTGTCGCCTTGGATGTTGGTAATAAAAAAAGATGAACTTACATGATAAGCCAAAGGAAGATATTAAATTATAGCAAACATAAGAGCTTTAATTGCACGAACAACATTGTCTAGATAATCGTTACTCATTAAACATTTGATCGTGTATCAGCTCAAATTTTTGAAAAAAATTGTAGGCTCGTAACAGGACATCCTACCGCTTTGCTTCGCTTGTGTGTGAGGGATCTTCGCCCGTCTCAATTCAGAAGGAATATAAGATCGATGAAAAAACCAATGCATTTGTTTTCCTTTCGCTTGCCTAATATTGATGTCACCGTTCTACTCCACTACTTTATCGCATGCCATAAGTAACTTTTGTTGATGATGTTGAGTTTTTATTGTCTCCCGGTGCAACCGCACGGGCATTTTACTAGTATACTCTATATATTCTTGTGATTGTACTACGTACTCTGTAAACATCTCAAGTCCTAATCAATCCAGCTGCATGACATGCAATGTCCATGTCACCGAGGGGTACTAGCCATTAATCAGCATGTAGGTACTCCCTCTGTTTTCAAAATTATAAGATGTTTTAGATTTGTAAAGAAAATGTATCTAAACTTATTTTAATATATAGATTCACTCTAAACGAGAACCTACATATTAAAAAAGTCTAGATACATTTGCTTCACAAAGTTAAAACTTCTTATATTTTAAAACATAGGGAGTACTCCCCATGGATCATGCGTACATAACGAACACCCCGACTGTCGCGGCTATCGTGGTGAACCCCCCGATCAATATACCAAATTTGGTATTTTTCCTTGCAACTATGTCACATTATACGACACCATGGGAAGGTTTTGCATTGTTTCAATCGTTTTTGAAATTTTTATGCCCGTTTGAAACTATCGTCAAACTTTCTAAATCGGCGGGAATGAAGATTCTTAGCTCGGGGCTGAGCCTCGCTAAACTTGCATTGGATCTATGATGAAATAGCATATTGTGAACCTAACAATGATTTTTGCAAAAAAACATGAGTATTATATCATGTATATGTAGTTCAAATCTGACTCATTTCCTATCGATTCGGTAGGAATTTTCTTTTTCACGAGGGTGGACAGAAAGGTTTAAGATACCCCGGTTGGGAAATTGCCTATTCAAAGTGGTCTACTATTTTTGAAAAATGGGATGGTATCATTTTGAAACTTTCATTTGGTGGTTGCTTCATAAAATACTCCGTTTTTTGCGCTCGGAAAATGAAAAAATTACTTTTTGATGAGACAGCGTTTGGACTTTGGAGGGAACACAACAGGGTAGGCGGGGAATTTTTTATCCAAACAAATCTGCCAACTTTTTTTCGTCCTTCGCCACTCGGTGGGTGGAAGGCTATTTCTTGTTGTGACAATATGAGATAGAGTTGTTCAAACAACATTGTTACAATTACTGAAATTACATAGTAATACTTAATACTAATAACAATAATAAGAAATACGGCACAAGACCTCCAATCTTCACATGGCTACCTAGTATACTCTATATATTCTTGTGATTGTACTACGTACTCTGTAAACATCTCAAGTCCTAATTAATCTGTTGCCAGCTGCATGCCATGCAGTGTCCATGTCACCCAGGGGTACTAGCCATTAATTTGACGCACGTACTCATTTTATTTTAAAATATAAGATGTTTTAGCTCTGTGAAAAAAATGTATCTAGACTTATTTTAGCGTATAGATTCACTCCAAATATGAGAGAACCTACATACTAAAAGAAGTCTAGATACATTTACTTCATAAAGTTAAAACATCTTATATTTTAAAACGGAGGGAGTACTCCCCATGGATCATGTGTACATAACAAACATCCCGACTGCCGCGGCTATCGTGGTGAACCCCGCGATCACGACTAGGCAAGCAATCTGCATGCACCAAGAAAAAAAAGTTCAAGCAATCAAGTTATAATCAATCAATTGATTAATACATGGTTGTCGAACTAAATACCGACCGACCAGGAACACATGAGCACACGTGGAGAACGTACCGTGAAGGCTTCACAAAAGTAGGCCTTCCTGCGCACGACGATCGGATCCTCGGCCGTGGTGGGCAGCACTGATGGTGGCTCCCATGTCGTCGGCGGCGGGTTGTATGTGTGCCGGACTGGATACCCCGGCAAAGCCACTTGCGGGTAGCCATGACGATTACCGTGGTGTTTGTGGATGTGTGTTATCACCAAAGCCATCCCCGAGTTCGGATGCTGGTGGCTGTGCGTCGTTGTTGCCGTCCAATCGCCCGTCCGGGTCTCAATGACTGCTGCAGTGGTGGGCAGCTCGGTCTGAGGCTGCATTGCCGTCGACCACAAATAGTAAGGGTACGATATCGTGAATGGTGGCAATGTCTCTGTTTGATGGCCGTGATGGTTATGGTGGTGGTGGTGGTGGTCGTCGTGCGTTATCGCTGAAGAGGCTGCTGGCATGGAGTGGTGGTGGTCGTGCGTCATCGCCGGAGACGCCGCCGGCATTGGGTGGTGGTGGTGGCCGTGCGTAGTAGCCGGAGACGCCGCCGTCGCTGTGGAGATGTCGTGGTGCGTCATCGTCGGTGCCAGAGAGAAGATGCTTCGGGTGTCGATCGCTAGCTGGAGCCTGGAGGGGCAAGCTGCACGTTGATTTTATTGGTGGCGAGCTCACTTTGAACGTACATCAACATACTATGTCGGAGTCGGCCGGGTCAGGATTCTGTTCGGACTCGGTTGCGTAGAGATTGGATCGGACTCGTGTATGTAAACTACTACCACATGGGACATTTTCACGTAGGCTGACGTGTTCGCAATATCGATCCTGCACATACCAACTTACCCTTGCTCGCATGAAGAATGTAAAGGCTGGGGGGTTTGATGCAGATTAACACTTCCTTCTCATGTTTGTTCCTCGTCCTTTTATGCTCATGTACCGGTGGCGCCAAGAACGACGAGGCTGCTACACGTGGTAAATAATCCAAGCCAAAAAAATTGAAATATAAATAATGAATGAGTAGAGGATGCATGCTGAAACATTGGTATTTCTTTCTTCTTATCCTTTAGGCATCATTTCCCCAAATATTGCACTGAGATCTCTTAATCCTTACGTGGCTACAAGTTTTCTCTGTTATACTCCGTCCCATCTGGCTACAATTCACTTATACACTTCAACACCATCTGTTGACTCAAATATGTCTAGAGATTCGGATGTATCTAGCATTAAAACATATATAGATACATTCGAATCTAGACAAATTCAAGTTAACTAATATGAGTTGAAGAGAATGGTTTAAACTTTCTATCTTTCTGTCGAAATATGTTCTAAAATGAACTTTGGTCGCACATCGAGGTCACCCAATACCGCCCTTCCATAGCAGTATTGGTTTATTTCTTCTTTCGATGGCGGTTATCCACGGTGCTTCCGATGAGATTTGTTTTTCGTGCACCTTTGGTCGCACATCGAGGTTCCTTTTTTTATGGGTATATATTTAGTCAAAAGTAGGTGACATTTCGGAACCGATAAAAACTAAAATGCATTATTCGGTTTGGCATCGCTTATGGGTAGAAAATCACTAGAAAAAAGATAGCAACCGAAAAAAGGATAAATTTGAATTTAAACTGCCAAACAAGGTCAAATAGACCGTGTATGCTATTGGTAACATCAAGCAAGATCAAGGCTCTATGGATCCTATGTGAGGTGTCGCGTGATCGACTCGTGCTTCCTTCATGGTTTGAATTTACACTGACTATAAAATACCGGAGTAAAATGCCAGAGTTTCCGGTGTTTTATAGTCGGTAACTAAATTCAGTGGTTTTGGTAAAAAAAAATAGCAGATATAAAACCCTAGCTATAGTAGCCCAAGTTGACCTTTTTGGAGACAACTCTAGACATAATGCCATTTGGTCGGCAGGGACGTGATTGACACCTAACATCCAAGAGCTCGGGACCAAACAGATGCTTTCCCCCCTTGGAGTCACTAGCAACTACTTAGCCAAGATAGCTACTAACAACAGAGAGCATGCAAGATCACAAACAACACAGACATGATAGAATCAAATAGCCAAACTATTAATCAATCTAACATAGTAATCTCAATATCCATCGAATCCCCGCAAATACAACATGCATGATTACAAATAGATGAGATATTGATCGTGAACGGAGCTCACAAGATCTAGAAATGAAAGCACAAGGAGGAGATACAACCATCTAGCTACTACATGGACCCGTAGTCCAAGGTGAAACTACTCACGCTTCATACTAGAGGCTGGCATGATGAAGAAGAAAGCCTCCGGGATGATCTCCCCTCCGGCAGGGTGCCGGGAAGAGCTTCAGATCCCTCCGATATAGGGACGATGGTGGCGGCGGCTACAGAAGATTTCGTGGAATTTTGATCAGGTACTTAGGGTTTTGGCATCGGGGAGACTTTATAGGCGAAGAGGCGAGGCAGGAGGGCCACCTGTTGGAGATATGCCCTAGAGCCAATAATAAATGTAGTTATTATTATATCTTTGTGTTTATGATAAATGTTTACATTCATGCTATAATAGTATTAACAAGGAATCATTAATACTTGTGTGATTTGTAAACTTAAATTGAAGTCCCTAGTAAAGCCTCTTTATAATACTAGCTTGTTGGTTAATAAATGATTGTGGTTTCCCTATCATGAACATTGAGATGTTATTAACAACAAGATCATATCGTTAGGAGAATGATATGGTGGACATACTCCTATAGATAAGCGTAGCATAAAGATCAAGTCATTTTAATAGTTCAATTGCTATATGCTTTCTGATACATAGTAACCTAATTCCTTCGACCATGAGATCATGCATATCACCTTTACCGGATGGATGCTTTGATGACATCAAACACCACACCGTAACTGGGTGTCTATAAAGATGGCATTGAGTGTTTGGAAAGTATTGGTTGAGACACATGGATCAAGAGTGGGATTTGTCCATCCATATGACGGATAGATATACTCTGGGCCCTCTCGGTGAAATGTCATCCAATTAGCTTGCAAGCATGTGACTGGCTCACAAGGGATCACATATCACGGGAACGAGAAAAGAGTACTTATCGGTAACGAGGTTGAACTAGGTATGCAGAGATACCGACAATCATAACCTCGGATAAGTAAACTATCGTGAGACAAAGGGAAATTGGTATTGTATGTAAGTGGTTCATTCGATCGCAAAGTAATCGTATAAATATGTGGGAGCCATATGAATTTCCAGATTCCTCTATTGGTTATTGTTCGGAGAAGTGTCTCGATCATGTCCGCATAATTCACGAACCGTAGGGAGACACACTTAAGCATTCGATGTTGTTTGAGTAGTTATGGAATGATGAGAAAGAGACCGAATGTTGTTCGGAGTCTCGGATGGGATTCGGGATATCACGAGGAGATTCGGAATGGTCCGGAGAATAAGATTCATATAAGGAAAGTCCTGTTTCGGGGTTGGGGAATGGTTCCGGTGCTTTCATCGGGAATGTTCTAGAAGGTTCCGGAATGTACGGCACTCCGGAGGGGAAGGGTACATGAATGTGTTATATCAAGTTGGTATGATTGCATCATGTACTAGGTGTCATCGCTTAACAAAATAAAGGGTTTAATCAAATCCTATTTTGAAAAAGTCAAACGGCAATTTGAAAGTCAAACGACTATTTTTGGGAAGTGGAGAGGGAGGTGGAAACCGAGTTGGGGAGGATTTCCTCCCCTCCACCGCCGGCCCACCTCCAAGCCGAGTTGGGGAGGGACTCCCCTCCCCTTGGCCGGCCCCTCCACCTATAAAACGAGGGGCAGGGCTCCCCTCCTAGACACCCAACACCTCCACCTCTAAACCCTAGCCGCCGGCGCCGCCACCTCCTGCTGCCGCCTCCGCCCTAGGGCAAACCGCCCCGCCGCCTAGCAACCCTAGCCGCCGGCCAAGCCTCCTCCTCGGCGTGTCTAAACCCTAGATCGTAGAGGGCTCTCTCATAGTCCACCATACTCGCTCCGGCTTAAGGCGAAGCCCTGCGAGATATCCCCTCTACTTTCAGTACCACGCCGTTGTGCTGCCGGAATCACGAGGAGAGTGCTACAACCTCCGCTGCCTGCTGGAACTGAAGGGAATATGCCCTGAGAGGCAATAATAAAGTGTTTATTATGTGTATTCCAAGTATATGATAGATGTTTATTTTGCATGCTATAATTGTATTAATACGGAAACGTTAATACATGTGTGTTTAATAAACAAACAGAAAGTTCCTAGTTATGCTTCTCTCATAAACTAGCTCGTTGATTAACAAGATGATCAAGGTTTCCTGATCATGGACATTGGATGTTGTTAATAAGGGGATCACAACATTAGTGTAATGGTGTGATGAACATTCATCCGAAGTATAGCATTACGATCAAAGTCATTGAGTTTATATTGCTATAACAACTTACGAAGTGATCCTAATCCTTAGACCATGAGATCATGTCAATCACTAACACCGGAAGATTTTCTTGATAACATCAAACGTCACACCGTAACAGGGTGATTATAAAGATGGATTCAGAACTAATAAAGTGTTATGTTGAGGCTCATGGATCGAGAGTGGAATTTGTTCATCCCGATGACGGATAGATATACTCTGGGCCCTCTCGGTGATATCACATTGATTAGCTTGCAAGCAAGTGATTTGATCACTAGAATGTTATATCACAGGAACGAGAAAAGAGTGATGTCGGTAACGAGATCAAACTAGGTATGGAGATACCGATGATCGAATCTCGGACATGTAATATATCGTGAAGCAAAGGGATTAAGATACTAGCGTAAAAGGTTCCGACGATCACAAGAAAGTCATCGTTGAATGTGTGGGAGTCAGTATGGGTCTCCAGATCCCGCTTCTGATTATTGATCCGAGAGGGGTCTCGATCATGTTCGCATTATTCACGAACCGTAGGGTGACACACTTAAGAGACACCGACATCCAATTGGAGCAAATGTTTCATGCCGAAAGAATGAACAAGCGCAGAAATTTATTTCACTAGATACCGAAACAAGTTTTCGGGTGAAATTGCATAAAGTGGTTATGCATGTGAAATAGAATTCTAGCAAGGGTTTATTTGTGAATGTTTGTCATTAAAGTAATTGACAAAATTCTGAATAAAATAAAAGAGTTTTATTTAATGAGAGTTTGCATTAAATTTGGTGGAAATTTAATGGGAATTTGAGTGGACTTTTGAGTGGAGGGAATTTAAAGGAAATTTGTGAGTGAAGTGTCCACCCACATGAAGAGGGGAGGGCAAGGGGGCAGCCCCATGCGCCGGCCACCCCCTTGGGGTTCCCCCCTCCCCCTATAAAAGGAGCCCCCCTCCTCACTTGTCTCACACACCTCCTCGTGAAGGATCTCTCTCCCCCTCTAGAATTTATTCCCCATGGTCTCGGACTAGCGAGATACATGTTCCCGGTGGCTATTCGGCAAGAAAGAGTTGTGCTTCCGCTGCATCGCTGGAGCGAGGAGGCGGAGGTTGCTCGGTGCCTCGAACGTGTGTGCGAGCACGAATGCGCTGCTGATTTGCGGCGCTAGGACTTCCTCTCGATCTTGAGATCGGCAAGAGATCGTCTACATCAACCACGAGTTGAACTCGTTAAGATTTGTCGGTCTTCAAGGGTATGTTATCTACGGATATATATCCGCCCGTTGTTTGTATCTAGTAGATAGATCTTGGTATATAGTTCACATCGTAGGAAATTTTTTGTTTTCTATGCTGCGAACCCTACAGTGGTATCAGAGCCGGATCTATGCGTAGATACTTTACACGGGTAGTACACATATAAGTATGTGGGCGATGATGATCATGTTGTTGCTCCTTTGTTGTAATTTTGGATATTGGTGGCATAGTGGGATGAAGCGGCCCGGACAAACTTTACATGTCCTCGCACATGAGACCTGTTCCACGCTTGACATGCAACTAGTTTGCATAAGTGGCTAGCGGGTGTCTGTCTCTCCTACTATAGTCAATATCTATTTTGCAAGCGAGTTGTCAACAATTTAATTATCCTCGTTGTGGTTCATGTTCGTAGGTAAGAACGGTTCTATCTCGAAAGCCCTAAGCCACGTAAAACTTGCAATGGATAAATTAGAGGCGTCTAGTTTAGATTGTTGCTGGGCTAGTGTTATGATATGGTAGTGTTGTAAGTAGAAGTATGAGATGACACTCTTACAACACACATAGCGTGTAAAATCCATAGACCTTGGATTTACACATATAGGTATGATAGTGATCATACCACGATGCACATGATAGAGATCATCTGCGGGAACCATATAATTTCACTAATAAACATATGATGTTTGATTGCATCTTATATTGCTTGTTTAGCGCTTTGTTAGCATAATAAGATGATCCCTCATTTAAATATCAAGATAAGAATGTGTTCTTCCTTTAGTATGCACCGATTATGTTTTCGTCGCTCCAAGACATCACGTGATGATCGGGTGTTCTTGGATCCACGACCATATTTCGGGTGTAAAACAGTTACACACGCGAATACTAAGGTTCTAACTTGGCGAGCCTAGCATGTACAGACATGGCCTCGGAACACGAACCGAAAGGTTAAGCATGAGTCATATAGTCGATATGATGCCCATTTGATGCTCGCCTTTGAAGCTATACCGACTCACGTGATGATCGGACTTGGTGTAGTGGATTTGGTTTATGTAATCACCAAAAAGGCATGAGGGATGTCGTTTTTGAGTGGGAGTTCATTCGTAATATGGATTATTTGAACTCAATCTATCATACACTTAGTCTAAACTTTACAAATTCTGTTGTAGATGGCACCACCTGCTTTTAATTTCAATGTGTTCATGGAGAAAGAGAAACTAGCAACGAATGGTAGCAACTTTATCGAATGGGCCATGAATTTGAGGATTCTCCTCTCTGCTGCACAAAAGCAATATGTGCTAGAAGCGCCGTTAGGCCCCCCACCTTTAGATGATGCCCCTGACGAGGAGAAGAATGTCTATCAGACTCGTCAGGAGGATCACAACTTAGTTCATTGCGGCATATTGTATGGGCTAGAGCCGGAACTTCGAAAGCGTTTCGAAAACGGCAATGCATTTGATACAATGGGTGAGTTGAAAATGATTTTCGACACACATGCTGCTGTAGAGAGCTACAACGCTTCAGAAAAGTTCTTTAGCTGCATGATGGAAGAGCACAGCTCCGTTAGTGAGCATGTACTCAAGATGTCGGGTTACGCCGATAAGCTTGTGTCCTTGGGAATATCGATTCCCATTGACTTAGGCATCCATCGTGTTCTGCAGTCTCTGCCACCTAGCTATAAGAGCTTCATGATGAACTATAATATGCAAGGCATGAAGAAGTCTCTCCCCGAGCTTCTGTCAATGCTTAAAACTGCAGAAGTGGAGATCAAAAAGGAACATCAAGTATTGATGATCAATAGGAACACTGGTTTCAAGAAAGACAAGAAGGGAAAACGGAAGGGAAGTAAGGGCGGCAAGCCTGTTGTCGCGCCTGAAAAGAAACCCCGAGTTGGACCTAAGTCTGATTCCGAGTGCTACTATTGTAAGGGGACTGGCCACTGGAAGCGCAACTGCCCCAAGTATCTGGCAGACAAGAAGGCCGGCAAGGCAAACAAAGGTATATATGATATACATGTTATTGATGTGTACTTGACTAGTGCTCGCAGTAGCACCTGGGTATTTGATACCGGTTCAGTTGCTAATATTTGTAACTCGAATCAGGGGATGCGGAACAAGCGACCGCTAGCAAGGGGTGAGGTCAAGATGCGTGTGGGCAATGGATCAAGCGTTGATGTGATCGCCGTCGGAACGCTGCCTCTCCACTTACCGTCGGGATTAGTTATAAACTTGAATAAATGTTATCTGGTGCCTGCACTAAGCATGAACATTGTATCTGGATCGTGTTTGATGCGAAGTGGTTATTCATTTAAATCCGAGAACAATGGTTGTTCCATTTATATGAATGAAATCTTTTATGGTCATGCACCGATGATGAATGGTTTATTTCTATTAGATCTCGATGATAATGTTACATATATTCATAATGTTGATGCTAAAAGGATTAAACTTAATGATGGTATATCCGCATATATGTGGCACTGCTGTCTAGGTCATATTGGCGTTAAACGCATGAAGAAGCTCCATTCGGATGTACTTTTGGAATCACTTGATTATGAATCATTTGATACATGTGAGCCATGCCTTATGGGCAAGATGACTAGAACGCCGTTTTCCGGTTCAATGGAACGGGCGACAGATTTATTGGAAATCATACATTCTGATGTATGTGGTCCAATGAGTGTGTCGGCACGAGGTGGATATCGTTATTTTGTTACTTTCACGGATGATTTGAGTAGATACGGTTATATCTACTTGATGAAACACAAGTCTGAAACCTTTGAAAAGTTCAAGGAATTTCAGAATGAAGTGGAAAATCATCGTAATAGAAAGATCAAATTTCTACGGTTTGACCGTGGAGGTGAGTATCTAAGTTACGAGTTTAGCACTCACATGAAAGAGTGTGGAATTGTTTCACAACTCACACCTGCCGGAACACCACAGCGAAATGGTGTGTCGGAACGTCGTAATCGTACTTTATTAGATATGGTTCGACCTATGATGTCTCTGACGGACTTGCCGTTGTCATTTTGGGGTTATGCACTAGAAACTGCTGCATTCACTTTAAATCGGGCACCATCTAAATCCGTTGAAAAGACACCGTATGAATTGTGGTTTGGAAACAAACCTAAGCTGTCATTTCTTAAAGTTTGGGGATGCGATGTTTATGTGAAGAAACTTCAACCGGATAAACTCGAACCCAAAGCGGAAAAATGCGTCTTCATAGGATACCCTAAAGAAACTATTGGGCATTCCTTCTATCACAGATCCGAGGGCAAGGTTTTTGTTGCCAAGAATGGATCCTTTCTAGAGAAAGAGTTTCTCGCGAAAGGTGTGAGCAGTCGGAAGGTAGAACTCGAAGAGGTTGTGGAACCTTCTCTTCAAAGTATGGCGAGTAGCGCAGCGCCAGAAGTTGTTCCGGAGTTGGCTCCACCTGTTGAAGAGGGAACTAATGATAATGATCATGAAACTCCGAAAGAGAGTACTACCGAACCTCGCAGGTCAAACAGGACGCGTGCAGCTCCCGAGCTGTACGGAAATCCTGTCATGAATTTCATGGTTGATGAAAATGATGACCCTGCGACGTATGAAGAAGCGATGATGAGCCCGGATTCCAACAAATGGTTAGAAGCCATGAAATCCGAGATGGAATCCATGTATGAAAATCAAGTTTGGAACTTGGTGGAATTACCTCACGACCGAAAGGCCGTGGAGAACAAATGGATTTTCAAAAGGAAAACTGATGCTGATGGTAATGTGACCGTCTATAAAGCTCGACTTGTCGCAAAGGGGTTTCGAAAAATTCAAGGAGTTGACTACGATGAGACTTTCTCTCCCGTAGCGATGCTAAAGTCAGTTAGGATTATGTTAGCAATTGCTGCATATTTCGATTATGAGATATGGCAGATGGATGTCAAAACCGCGTTTCTCAATGGTAATATTGAAGAAGAGTTGTATATGATACAACCAAAGGGTTTTGTCGATCCTAAGGATGCTAACAAGGTGTGCAAGCTTCAGCGATCCATCTATGGATTGAAGCAAGCATCACGAAGTTGGAATCTCCGCTTTGATGAGGTGATCAAAGAGTTTGGATTTGTCCAAACTTATGGAGAAGCTTGTATTTACAAGAAAGTGAGTGGGAGCAATGTGGCATTTCTGATATTATATGTGGATGACATATTATTGATCGGAAATGATATAGATCTTTTAAACAGTGTTAAAAGTTATCTAAACAGCAAATTTTCAATGAAGGACCTAGGTGAAGCGTCATACATATTAGGCATAAAGATCTATAGAGATAGATCTAGGCGCCTAATAGGGCTATCGCAAAGTACATACCTTGATAAGATTTTAAAGAAGTTTAAAATGGACGGAAGTAAGAAGGGGTTCTTACCTATGTTGCAAGGCAAGACATTGAGTAAGACTCAAAGTCCGGCTTCGGCGGAAGAAAGAGAGATAATGGACAAAGTCCCCTATGCTTCAGCCATAGGCTCTATAATGTACGCCATGCTATGTACAAAACCGGATGTGGCACATGCTATTAGTTTGACTAGTAGGTACCAATCGGATCCAGGTTCGGAACACTGGATAGCGGTCAAGAATATCCTTAAGTACTTACGAAGAACTAAGGATATGTTTCTTGTATACGGAGGTGAAGAAGAGCTCGTCGCTAAGTGTTATGTTGACGCTAGTTTTGACACCGATCCGGATGACTCTAAGTCTCAATCCGGATACGTATTTCTCATGAATGGCGGAGCGGTTAGTTGGAGGAGCTCCAAACAACCTGTGGTAGCGGGATCAACAACGGAGGCCGAATATGTTGCTGCTTCGGAAGCGGCTCAGGAAGCAGTTTGGATGAAGGAGTTCATATCCGAACTAGGAGTGGTGGCAAACGCGTTGGACCCAATGGTGATCTATTGTGACAACAATGGTGCCATTGCCAATGCCAAAGAGCCAAGGTCTCACAAGCATTCCAAGCATATTAAGCGCCGATTTCACTCCATCCGCGAGCATGTCAAGGATGGAGATATAAAGATTTGTAAAGTACATACGGATCTCAATGTAGCAGATCCGTTGACTAAAACTCTCCCTAGAGCAAAACATGATCAACACCAGAACTCAATGGGTGTTAGATTTATCACTATGTAACTAGATTATTGTCTCTAGTGCAAGTGGGAGACTGAAGGGAATATGCCCTGAGAGGCAATAATAAAGTGTTTATTATGTGTATTCCAAGTATATGATAGATGTTTATTTTGCATGCTATAATTGTATTAATACGGAAACGTTAATACATGTGTGTTTAATAAACAAACAGAAAGTTCCTAGTTATGCCTCTCTCATAAACTAGCTCGTTGATTAACAAGATGATCAAGGTTTCCTGATCATGGACATTGGATGTTGTTAATAAGGGGATCACAACATTAGTGTAATGGTGTGATGAACATTCATCCGAAGTATAGCATTACGATCAAAGTCATTGAGTTTATATTGCTATAACAACTTACGAAGTGATCCTAATCCTTAGACCATGAGATCATGTCAATCACTAACACCGGAAGAGTTTCTTGATAACATCAAACGTCACACCGTAACAGGGTGATTATAAAGATGGATTCAGAACTAATAAAGTGTTATGTTGAGGCTCATGGATCGAGAGTGGAATTTGTTCATCCCGATGACGGATAGATATACTCTGGGCCCTCTCGGTGATATCACATTGATTAGCTTGCAAGCAAGTGATTTGATCACTAGAATGTTATATCACAGGAACGAGAAAAGAGTGCATGTCGGTAACGAGATCAAACTAGGTATGGAGATACCGATGATCGAATCTCGGACATGTAATATATCGTGAAACAAAGGGATTAAGATACTAGCGTAAAAGGTTCCGACGATCACAAGAAAGTCATCGTTGAATGTGTGGGAGTCAGTATGGGTCTCCAGATCCCGCTTCTGATTATTGATCCGAGAGGGGTCTCGATCATGTCCACATTATTCACGAACCTTAGGGTGACACATTTAAGAGACACCGACATCCAATTGGAGCAACTGTTTCATGCCGAAAGAATGAACAAGCGCAGGAATTTATTTCACTAGATACCGAAACAGGTTTTCGGGTGAAATTGCATAAAGTGGTTATGCATGTGAAATATAATTCTAGCAAGGGATTATTTGTGAATGTTTGTCATTAAAGTAATTGACAAAATTCTGAATAAAATAAAAGAGTTTTATTTAATGAGAGTTTGCATTAAATTTGGTGGAAATTTAATGGGAATTTGAGTGGACTTTTGAGTGGAGGGAATTTAAAGGAGATTTGTGAGTGGAGTGTCCACCCACATGAAGAGGGGAGGGCAAGGGGGCAGCCCCATGCGCCGGCCACCCCGTTGGGGTTCCCCCCTCCTCCTATAAAAGGAGCCCCCCTCCTCACTTGTCTCACACACCTCCTCGTGAAGGATCTCTCTCCCCCTCTAGAATTTATTCCCCATGGTCTCGGACTAGCGAGATACATGTTCCCGGTGGCTATTCGGCAAGAAAGAGTTGTGCTTCCGCTGCATCGCTGGAGCGAGGAGGCGGAGGTTGCTCGGTGCCTCGAACGTGTGTGCGAGCACGGATGCGCTGCTGATTTGCGGCGCTAGGACTTCCTCTCGATCTTGAGATCGGCAAGAGATCGTCTACATCAACCACGAGTTGAACTCGTTAAGCTTTGTCGGTCTTCAAGGGTATGTTCTCTACGGATATACATCCGCCCGTTGTTTGTATCTAGTAGATAGATCTTGGTATATAGTTCACATCGTAGGAAATTTTTTGTTTTCTATGCTACGAACCCTACAGGAACAAGGGAGAGGAAGGTCTTCGTCGAGTACCGAACGTGTGACCGACTGCAGGAGCGCTGCCGGAACACAGCGCCAGAAGGATCATCTACGCGATCTTGAGATCGGAAAGAGTACGACTACATCACCCACGAGAATCTGCTCTCGTTAAACACTTTGGAATCTTCGAGGGTGAGTTATTCCATCGACTCATTGCTACAATCTAGTAGATAGATCTTGGCTTGTTTGTTTGTATGCGGTAGAAATTTTTTGTTTTCCATGCTACGAAACCCTACAGTGGTATCAGAGCCAGGTCTATATGTAGATGTGTTGCACGAGTAGAACACAATGGTCATTGTGGGCGTTGATGCTTTTATTGTCGATTGCTTCTTGTGTACTTTGCATCTTGCGGGATGTTGGTATGAAGCGGCCCGGGCTAACCTTACATGACATCGTTCATGAGACTTGCTCCACGCTTGACATGCAACTTGTATTGCATAAGTGGCTTTGCGGGTGCCTGTTTCTCCTAGCATAGTTAAGATCCAATTTACAACGGGTGATTAACAATACTAGTATCAATGTTGTGGTTCATGTTCGTAAGTTAGAACGACACTTATTGAAAGCCCCAAACCACGTAAAACATGCAAAGATAGTAGAGGCGTCTAACTTTGTTTTGCAGGGGTGTGCAGTGATGTGATATGGCCATGATTGTGATTATATTTGATGTATGCAATATTCCTTATTGTAAGTTGGCAACCGGTAGGAGCCATATGGTTGTCTTTAATTTATGTTAAGACCCGCGTGGGACATGGATATGCCCTACGGGTACCCGATGTTAGTATACCTGGTCCAGCCCGACGGAAGGCCCACTCGACGACCTGCCAGGTTCCATGACGCCTATGACGTTTCGGCTGCTATGAAGCCCATATGGACACGGACTCCCAAGCGCACAAGACAAGGGAACCTCAAGACTAGAGTTTGAATCTAACTTGTAACCTACTCGTATCGATACCTGAGACCTAGCCTCCCCATATATAAAGGCTAGGAGGGTCCAACGAGGAGGACACGACCTACAGACGCCATAACCCCCCACTAGATAGATCTACAATCTCCACCTTCATGATAGATCTACAGATCTAGATCTCTCGACTCATACTTTCGCACGCACCTCCATGCCAGATCGAATCTGCGCACCCTATAACCTTCGGTTCCGCCGTAATCAAGAGCAGACAAGCAGGAGTAGGGTTTTCCCTCCGGGGGCCTGAACCTGGGTAAATCTCGTGTCCCCTGGTTGCTTGTCTGTTAACCGTGCCACGATCTCCAGCATCCCCATCTTCTCCAAAACCCAAGTCCATAACAATGGGCATTGATGAGATTAAACCTCGTCAATTGGCGTAGTCTGTGGGATCTGGGGCTGCTGATTGTGCGATCGTGACGGTCCCATCAACCCGGCGATCTACCAAGCACTCGTCAATCTTTGGGGAACAACAACGCGCCTTCATCACTGCCAAAAAACGATGCATGGAATCAAGATCTTGGTGGGATACCTCGTCGCCGCTGGTCAGATCGCATCTGGCCGACACTTCCTTTTTGGCAGCATCAACATGTCCAACCTCACCAGAGTTCAGACCACATGCGGTAGATCGGATCAGGATCAGGATTGCGGGTCAACCAAGGAGGCGAGACGATCTTGGCTATCGTGTGGCTGCTAGCTGTCTCTAGTACCGAGTCGGGTCGGTATTCATGTTGGAAGTGTCGCCGTATACAAAAATCAGTAGGCTGCTGCTTTGGATTGTGTCAGGATCAATTGCATGCACATTAATTTTGGTTGGCAGCAGCTCACGTGCATACCAGATGCAGCTTTTGAGATCGATTGATGCTTTGTCCTGTAATTATGACATAGCTAGCTCTGGTTAGGGACTCACGTTACGGAGACAACACATAGTGAAACCAAATCAACATATGAAGACCATGGCCACTACATGCCTGAATTACTTGACTAGGAGGTCGTGTTTTTCGATCAATCAAATATGGTGGCGATGCACGCGTGTGACAACTCTGTGCGTGGCTACGCATCAACGTATTGCGCCAATTTTCTGCTCCATCGAGATGTAACTCGCCGCCATGTCGACTCCTGTCAAAGAAAGATCTAACGACCCTGTTATGATGACTCCGTCCAATCACATCGACTCTACACTCGAGGGCTCCCTCCGCTTTGGCGACCAGCCGCAGCTTTCAGCTGCGGTGACCCGGTGTGGTCTTCGACTCGGGGGCTCCCCCGACATCAGTAACCCGATGCGGCTTTCGGCTGCGATGACCCGATACATCCTTCGGATGCCGGTAATCTTCGGATGCGGAGCTCGGTACCACCATCAACTCCGGAAACCCGTCGCTGCTATGACTACGGTCCGCCGCGTGACCCGCTACCGCATCAACTTCGTCACGACAACCAACAAAGCTAAGTTTCCCTCTACTTAGAGTTGATTTCTTTTATCTTTAACTCGCACTCGAAAGACTCGGGGGCTGAGCCCTCTTCGAGTAACCTAATGTGCCATCGGCTCCACGCACTCGAGCACCTCGAACGCGACAGCCCGAGTAGCTGATTCTGCCTGATCGTCGAATCCTTGAACTCCGAGTGCCTCGGCAAGGTACTGAGACTAAGGGTAATCAGGCTAACGAAAAGGCCTAGCATACAGTGCAAAAGTGTCTGACTCGATCGGCACCAGAATCTTACTATACAAGCCGACAGGCAAATATTCTTTACAAGATACAAGTACTTCACAACTTTTTATGTTTTCTGTATCTTACAAGGATGTCGACTGCGTCGAGCTATTCTATCGGATCCTCCAACAGGAGTCGACAAAGCAACTGGCTACGCCATAAACTCAAGGCCCGAGTCGAAACCCTCCTCGGATGGTTGCATCGCTTGATGCTACACAAGCGCGACGCTGACTATGTACCCGACAGAAGCAAGGGTGTCGACTTCATCCGCAACGTCGAGTCCTTCTGGCTAGACGCTGCATGACTCCATTACGTCGACTCTTTGGCTCCTTACGCGTGAGACGCTGACTCGATGCACTTCCGGGTCAGTGGTTTCTCCTCGCATGAGTCTCCACTCGAGTCTGCGACTCGACTAGACACTCAGGGGCTACTCCTATCAGGAGCGCTGGTCGCGCACCCGATGTACTTCCGGGTCAGCGGTACGCCCACGAGATTGCCGACTACAATTACATGATGCAAGACTCGAGTCTCTGCCCGAGTCGATGACTCCGCCAGACACTCGGGGGCTACTCCAAACTATAGCGCTGGTCGCCCACACACAAGATCTTCGAGTCCTACGCCGAGTCTACGACTCCAATAACGGACTCGGGGGCTACTCCCATAGGAAGGATTGATTCAAGCATCCGAAAAAATTGTGTCCTACGGACCTGAAGCAAACAATGGCTGAATTAAAGTCTCTGCTCGAGTCTACGACTCTACTCCCATAGGGAGCGCTGGTCGCGCCTCCTATAGTCCATTGTGTTGACTACGTCCACGATGTCGATTCCTTTACAGCAGCCGAACAAATTCAGCTGACCCGATGATCCTCCGGGTGAAGTGCTTCGCACTCGACACAACTTTCGACTCTGACATCCAAATACAAGGTTCAAGACAACTAAGTCTCCACCCGAATCTACGTTTCGGGTGGATACTCGGGGGATACTGACATGGATATGCCCTACGGGTACCCGATGTTAGTATACTTGGTCCAGACCGACGGAAGGCCCACTCGACGACCTGCCAGGGTCCATGACGCCTATGAAGTTTCGGCTGCTATGAAGCCCATATGGACACGGACTCCCAAGCGCACAAGACAAGGAAACCTCAAGACTAGAGTTTGAATCTAACTTGTAACCTACTCGTATCGGTACCTGAGACCTAGCCTCCCCATATATAAAGGCTAGGAGGGTCCAACGAGGAGGACACGACCTACAGACGCCATAAACCCCCTCTAGATAGATCTACGACCTCCACCTTCATGATAGATCTACAGATCTAGATCTCTCGACTCATACTTTCGCACGCACCTCCACGCCAGATCGAATCTGCGCACCCTGTAACCTTCGGTTCCGCCGTAATCAAGAGAAGACAAGCAGGAGTAGGGTTTTCCCTCCGGGGGCCTGGACCTGGGTAAATCTCGTGTCCCCTGGTTGCTTGTCTGTTAACCGTGCCACGATCTCCAGCATCCCCATCTTCTCCAAAACCCAAGTCCATAACAATGGGCAGTGATGAGATTAAACCTCGTCAGCGTGTCTATTCAAAGTAGTTGTAATAGTTGAAGCCGGTGGACGACAACCATGGAGAAGCGTCATTGACCTTGATGCAATGCCGGTGATGATGGAGATCATGTTCGTGCTTGAAGATGGAGATCGGAAGCACAAAGAAGAAAGGCCATATCATATCAAATATTATGAATTGCATGTGATGTTAATCCTTTATGCATCTTGTATTGCTTAGTAGACGACGGTAGCATTATAAGATGATCCCTCATGCACATGAATTTCAAGTCATAAAGTGTTCACCCTTAGTTAGCATCGTTGCTAAAGCTTGTTGTTTTGAAGCACCACGTGATGATCGGGTGTGTTAGATTCCGCAAGTGTACACAACGTGAGCAAGCCAGATTTGCTCATGCGGAAGCTAAGGTTTGATCTTGACGAGCCTAGCATTTACAGACATGGTTTCGGAACACGGATTACCGAAAGGTAAATCATGAATCATATAGTAGATATGATGAACATGTCGATTGTTCGCCATTGAAACTATATCAACTCTCGTGATGATCGGTGTTGATGTGGTGGATTTGGTTCGTGTGATCACTAAAACAATGTGAGGGATATTGTTTTGAGTGGGAGTTCACCTAGATTAATTTAACTATTAATTAGAACTCAATTTGTCATAAACTTAGTCTAAACTATTGCAAATATGTTGTAGATCAATGGCAGCCCCTACCATCAATTTTAATGCGTTCCTAGAGAAAGAAAAGTTGAAAAACAATGGAAGCAACTTCGCGGATTGGTTCCGCAATTTGAGGATTGTCCTCACAGCTGGTAATTTGACCTATGTGCTGGATGCACCGCGGGTGACCCACCTGTAGCTGATGCTACCGACGAAGTAAAGAATGTTAACCTCGCTCGGAAGACTCAGTACTCCACAGTTCAGTGTGCTATCTTGTATGGTTTAGAATCGGAGCTTCAGAAAAGGTTTGAGAATTCAGACCCACATGATATTGTCCGTGATCTCAAATTGATCTTTGAGACTCACACGGCGATTGAGAGCTATGAGGCTTCTGAAAAGTTCTTTAACTGCAAGATGGAAGAGGGCAGCTCCATTAGTGAGCATGTGCTTAAGATGTCTGGGCACGCAAACAAACTTCAAAGCTTGGGTATAGTGATTCCTAATGCTTTGGGGATTTACCGTTTCCTCCAATCACTACCACCAAGTTACAAGAACTTTGTGATGAACTACAATATGCAAAACATGAACAAGCAGTTGCCAGAACTGTTTGCTATGTTGAAGTCTGCAGAAGTGGAGATCAAGAAAGAGCACCAAGTGTTGATGGTCAATAAGACCACCAAATTCAAGAAAGGCAAGTCTAAGCAAAAGGGACACTTCAAGAAGGGTGGTAAGAAAGTTACCGCGCCGACGAAGAAGACCAAGGCTGGACCCAAGCCTGATACTGAGTGCTTTTACTGCAAGGGAGAAGGTCACTGGAAGCAGAATTGCCCAAAGTACTTGGCGGATTTGAAGAACGGCAACATCAAGAAGAAAGGTATATTCGATATACATGTTATTGATGTGTATCTCACTAGTACTCGTAGTAGTGCCTGGGTATTTGATACTGGTTCGGTTGCTCATATTTGTAACTCGAAACAGGTGCTGCAGAATAAACGGAAGCTAGCGAAGAACGAGGTGACGATGCGCGTGGGAAACGGATCAAAGGTTGACGTGATCGCGTTCGGCACGCTACCCCTTCATCTACCATCGGGATTAGTTTTATACTTAAATAATTGTTATTTGGTGCCTGCGTTAAGCATGAACATTATATCGGGATCTTGTTTATTGCGAGACGGTTACTTGTTTAAATCCGAGAATAATGGTTGTTCGATTTATATGAGTAATATGTTTTATGCACATGCACCTTTGATAGATGGTCTATTCTTATTGAATCTCGATAGTGGAAATACACATATTAATAACATTGAGGCTAAACGTTTGAAATCGAGCGATAACTCGACCTATATGTGGCACTGTCGTCTTGGTCACATTGGAGTGAAGCGTATGAAGAAACTCCATTCCGATGGACTTCTTGAATCACTTGATTTCGAATCACTTGAAAGATGCGAAGCATGTCTGATGGGTAAAATGACTAAGACTCCATTTTCTGGTATGATGGAGCGAGCTACGGACTTATTGGAAATCATACATACCGATGTGTGTGGTCCAGTGAGTGTAGCTTCGCGCGGTGGTTATCGTTATGTTCTTACCTTCACGGATGACTTGAGTAGATATGGGTATATCTATTTCATGAAACATAAGTCCGAAACTTTCGAGAAGTTTAAGGAATTTCAAAGTGAGGTGGAGAATCAACGTAACAAGAAGATTAAATTTCTACGTTCTGATCGTGCAGGTGAATATCTAAGTTACGAGTTTGGCGAGCATTTGAAGAAATGCGGAATACTTTCACAATTGACACCGCCGGGAACACCACAGCGTAATGGTGTGTCCGAACGTCGTAATCGAACTCTCTTAGATATGGTTCGTTCTATGATGTCACTTATTGATTTACCGCTATCATTTTGGGGTTATGCATTAGAAACAACCGCATTCACTTTAAATAGGGCACCATCTAAATCCGTTGAAACGACACCGTATGAATTATGGTTTGGGAAGAAACCTAGATTGTCGTTCCTTAAAGTTTGGGGTTGCGAAGCCTATGTAAAGAAGTTACAGCCGGACAAGCTTGAACCCAAAGCGGAAAAATGCGTCTTCATATGATACCCGAAGGAAACTATTGGGTATACCTTCTATCATAGATCCGAAGGCAAAATATTCGTTGCCAAGAATGGATCCTTTCTAGAGAAGGAATTTCTCTCGAAAGAAGTGACTGGAAGGAAAGTAGAACTCGACGAGGTTGTCGAACCTTCTCTCGAAATTGCGAGTAGCGCAACACCGGTAGAAGTTCCCGTGGTGCCTGCACCAATAAGAGAGGAAGCTAATGATGGTGATCATGAAACTTCAGTTGTAGTTGCTACAGAGCCTCGCAGGTCAACGAGAACTCGTACCACTCCAGATTGGTATGATCCCGTTATGAGTGTCATGTTGGTGGACAACACCGATGACCCTGCGACATATGAGGAAGCGATGATGAGCCCAGATTCCAATAAATGGCAAGAAGCCATGAAATCCGAGATTGGATCCATGTATGAAAACCAAGTATGGACTTTGGTGGACTTACCAGATGGCCGGAAGGCTGTCGAGAACAAATGGATTTTCAAGAAGAAAACAGATGCTGATGGTAATGTTACTGTCTATAAAGCTCGCCTTGTCGCAAAGGGGTTTCGACAAATTCAAGGAGTTGACTTTCTCACCAGTAGCGAAGCTAAAGTCTGTGAGGATTATGTTAGCAATCGCTGCATATTATGATTATGAGATATGGCAGATGGATGTCAAAACAACATTCCTCAATGGAGACATTGATGAAGAGTTGTATATGATGCAACCCAAAGGTTTTGTCGATCCTAAAGATGCTAACAAGGTATGCAAACTTCAACGGTCCATCTATGGATTGAAGCAAGCATCCCGAAGTTGGAATCAACGTTTTGATAAGGTGATCAAAAGTTTTGGTTTTATACAAACTTATGGAGAAGCTTGTATTTACAAGAAAGTGAGTGGGAGCTCTGTAGCATTCTTAATACTATATGTAGATGACATATTGTTGATTGGGAATGATGTAGACCTTCTTAATAGTGTCAAGGAATATTTGAATAATAGTTTTTCAATGAAAGATCTTGGCGAAGCAGCTTACATATTAGGCATACAGATTTATAGAGATAGATCGAAACGCCAAATATCATTGTCACAAAGTACGTATTTGGACAAAGTTCTAAAGAGGTTTGGAATGGAAGATTGAAGGGAATATGCCCTGAGAGGCAATAATAAAGTGTTTATTATGTGTATTCCAAGTATATGATAGATGTTTATTTTGCATGCTATAATTGTATTAATACGGAAACGTTAATACATGTGTGTTTAATAAACAAACAGAAAGTTCCTAGTTATGCCTCTCTCATAAACTAGCTCGTTGATTAACAAGATGATCAAGGTTTCCTGATCATGGACATTGGATGTTGTTAATAACGGGATCACAACATTAGTGTAATGATGTGATGAACATTCATCCGAAGTATAGCATTACGATCAAAGTCATTGAGTTTATATTGCTATAACAACTTACGAAGTGATCCTAATCCTTAGACCATGAGATCATGTCAATCACTAACACCGGAAGAGTTTCTTGATAACATCAAACGTCACACCGTAACAGGGTGATTATAAAGATGGATTCAGAACTAATAAAGTGTTATGTTGAGGCTCATAGATCGAGAGTGGAATTTGTTCATCCCGATGACGGATAGATATACTCTGGGCCCTCTCGGTGATATCACATTGATTAGCTTGCAAGCAAGTGATTTGATCACTAGAATGTTATATCACAGGAACGAGAAAAGAGTGCATGTCGGTAACGAGATCAAACTAGGTATGGAGATACCGATGATCGAATCTCGGACATGTAATATATCGTGAAACAAAGGGATTAAGATACTAGCGTAAAAGGTTCCGACGATCACAAGAAAGTCATCGTTGAATGTGTGGGAGTCAGTATGGGTCTCCAGATCCCGCTTCTGATTATTGATCTGAGAGGGGTCTCGATCATGTCCGCATTATTCACGAACCGTAGGGTGACACACTTAAGAGACACCGACATCCAATTGGAGCAAATGTTTCATGCCGAAAGAATGAACAAGCGCAGGAATTTATTTCACTAGATACCGAAACAGGTTTTCGGGTGAAATTGCATAAAGTGGTTATGCATGTGAAATAGAATTCTAGCAAGGGGTTATTTGTGAATGTTTGTCATTAAAGTAATTGACAAAATTCTGAATAAAATAAAAGAGTTTTATTTAATGAGAGTTTGCATTAAATTTGGTGGAAATTTAATGGGAATTTTGAGTGGACTTTTGAGTGGAGGGAATTTAGAGGAGTTTTGTGAGTGGAGTGTCCACCCACATGAAGAGGGGAGGGCAAGGGGGCAGCCCCCATGCGCCGGCCACCCCCTTGGGGTTCCCCCCCTCCTCCTATAAAAGGAGCCCCCCTCCTCACTTGTCTCACACACCTCCTCGTGAAGGATCTCTCTCCCCCTCTAGAATTTATCCCCCATGGTCTCGGACTAGCGAGATACATGTTCCCGGTGGCTATTCGGCAAGAAAGAGTTGTGCTTCCGCTGCATCGCTGGAGCGAGGAGGCGGAGGTTGCTCGGTGCCTCGAACGTGTGTGCGAGCACGGATGCGCTGCTGATTTGCGGCGCTAGGACTTCCTCTCGATCTTGAGATCGGCAAGAGATCGTCTACATCAACCACGAGTTGAACTCGTTAAGCTTTGTCGGTCTTCAAGGGTATGTTCTCTACGGATATACATTCGCCCGTTGTTTGTATCTAGTATATAGATCTTGGTATATAGTTCACATCGTAGGAAATTTTTTTGTTTTCTATGCTGCGAACCCTACAAAGATAGCAAGAAAGGGTTCTTGCCCATGTTGCCCAATACGACCTTGAGTAAAACTCAAAGTCCGACATCGGCAGAAGATAGAGAAAGGATGAGTAAGACTCCCTATGCCTCAGCCATAGGATCTCTAATGTATGCCATGCTATGTACTAGACCCGACATTGCATATGCTATTAGTTTAACTAGCAGATATCAAAGTGATCCAGGAGTGGATCATTGGACAGCGGTCAAAAACATCCTTAAGTACTTGAGAAGAACTAAGGATATGGTTCTTTCTTATGGAGGTGATGAACAGCTCGTTGTTAATGGTTACACCGATGCTAGTTGTAACACCGATCCGGATGATTCTAAATCACAATCTGGATACGTATTTATTTTGAATGGTGCAGCAGTTAGCTGGAGGAGTGCAAAGCAAAGCATTGTGGCGAGATCTTCAACTGAATCGGAATACATGGCTGCTTCGGAGGCTTCACAAGAAGCGATATGGATGAAAGAGTTCATTACAGAGATGGGTGTGGTTCCTAGTGCGCTGTACCCAATGTCTATCTACTGTGATAACATGGGCGCCATAGCCAATGCGCAAGAACCAAGGTCACACAAGAAGCTGAAGCACATCAAGCTACGTTTTCATGCTATTCGAGAACATGTCCAAGATGGGGACATAAAGATTTGCAAAGTACACACAGATCTGAATGTGGCGGATCCGTTGACTAAACCTCTCCTGAGGGCAAAACATGACCAGCACCAAAACTGCCATGGGTGTTCGGTATATTACCATGTAATCTAGATTAGATGACTCTAGTGCAAGTGGGAGACTGTTGGAGATATGCCCTAGAGGCAATAATAAATGTAGTTATTATTATATCTCTGTGTTTATGATAAATGTTTACATTCATGCTATAATAGTATTAACAAGGAATCATTAATACTTGTGTGATTTGTAAACTTAAATTGAAGTCCCTAGTAAAACCTCTTTATAATACTAGCTTGTTGGTTAATAAATGATTGTGGTTTCCCTTTCATGAACATTGAGATGTTATTAACAACAAGATCATATCGTTAGGAGAATGATATGGTGGACATACTCCTATAGATAAGCGTAGCATAAAGATCAAGTCATTTTAATAGTTCAATTGCTATATGCTTTCTGATAAATAGTAACCTAATTCCTTTGACGATGAGATCATGCATATCACCTTTACCGGATGGATGCTTTGATGACATCAAACACCACACCGTAACTGGGTGACCTATAAAGGTGGCATTGAGTGTTCGGAAAGTATTGGTTGAGACACATGGATCAAGAGTGGGATTTGTCCATCCATATGACGGATAGATATACTCTGGGCCCTCTCGGTGAAATGTCATCCAATTAGCTTGCAAGCATGTGACTGGCTCACAAGAGATCACATATCACGGGAACGAGAAAAGAGTACTTATCGGTAACGAGGTTGAACTAGGTATGCAGAGATACCGAAGATCATAACCTCGGATAAGTAAACTATCGTGAGACAAAGGGAAATTGGTATCATATGTAAGTGGTTCATTCGATCGCAAAGTAATCGTAGAAATATGTGGGAGCCATATGAATTTCCAGATTCCTCTATTGGTTATTGTTCGGAGAAGTGTCTCGATCATGTCCGCATAATTCACGAACCGTAGGGAGACACACTTAAGGATTCGACGTTGTTTGAGTAGTTATGGAATGATGAGAAAGAGACCGAATGTTGTTCGGAGTCTCAGATGGGATTCGGGATATCACGAGGAGATCCGGAATGGTCCGGAGAATAATATTCATATAAGGAAAGTCCTGTTTCGGAGTTGGGGAATGGTTCCGGTGCTTTCATCGGGAATGTTCTAGAAGGTTCCGGAATGTCCGGCACTCCGGAGGGGAAGGGTACATGAATGTGTTATATCAAGTTGGTATGATTGCATCATGTACTAGGTGTCATCGCTGAACAAAATAAAGGGTTTAATCAAATCCTAGTTTGAAAAAGTCTAACGGCAATTTGAAAGTCAAACGGCTATTTTTGGGAAGTGGAGAGGGAGGTGGAAACCGAGTTGGGGAGGAGTTCCTCCCCTCCACCTCCGACCCACCTCCAAGCCGAGTTGGGGAGGGACTCCCCTCCCCTTGGCCGGCCCCTCCACCTATAAAAGGAGGGGCATGGCTCCCCTCCTAGACACCCAACACCTCCACCTCTAAACCCTAGCCGCCGGCGCCGCCACCTCCTGCTGCCGTCGCCGCCTAACAACCCTAGCCACCAGCCAAGCCTCCTCCTCGGCGTGTCTAAACCCTAGATCGTCGAGGGCTCTCTCATATTCCACCATACTCGCTCCGGCTTAAGGCGAAGCCCTGCGAGATCTCCCCTCTACTTCCGGTACCACGCCGTTGTGCTGCCGGAATCACGAGGAGAGTGCTACAACCTCCGCTGCCTGCTGGAACAAGGGAGAGGAAGGTCTTCGTCGAGTACCGAACGTGTGACCGACTGCGGGAGCGCTGCCGGAACGCAGCGCCGGAAGGATCGTCTACGCGATCTTGAGATCGGAAAGAGTACGACTACATCACCCACGAGAATCTGCTCTCGTTAAACACTTTGGAATCTTCGAGGGTGAGTTATTCCATCGACTCATTGCTACAATCTAGTAGATAGATCTTGGCTTGGTTGTTTGTATGCGGTAGAAAATTTTTGTTTTCCATGCTACGAAACCCTACACCACCAGGGAGGCTGCACCCCCCAGGCACGCCTAGCCCTAGGCCACGCTGCCAGGGGGTGTGGCCCCCTGGTGAGCCTCCTCCGTCTTATATTCTGGCTTCGTGTTGCCCACGGTAAAATATTGACTTCGGCTTTTGTCCCGTCCAATTCCGAGAATATTGATTTTCTGCCTTTCTAGAACCAAAATCAGAAGAAAACAGGCAAATGACACTTTGACAAATTGTTAATAGGTTAGTTCCAGAAAACATATAAAAACACCTCAAAGTTTAGATAAAGCAAAGCAAAGTAGATACTAAACAAACATGGAACATAAAAAATTATAGATACGTTTCCGACATATCAAAGGTGTTGCGGCTTGAATGGGGGCAAAGGCTGCGACTTGGGGTGCCTTTGGCCTCCTTTTATAGGTTCCTAAGACCCTTGAGACATCCACAAACCTGCTCCAAAGTTTGGATGTTAGGTTTCCGTCAGACGAAACCTAGTACAAAACTATTCTTTTGCCATTCTGAATTGCCATATAAGCCAACTCCTTGCCACTCATGACAACGTGGTTGCACATATTATAGAACCTTTCGGACTTCCTAAGATAGCTCGGGTCATCCCGGAACCTATCATAACCTTCCGCATATCTTTATGGTGTCTAATTCCTTACATGTATTAGCCTTTTCCTCCAAATACTTATTATTCAGAACTGATACAATTATTTCACATAACTATAAACTTAATCATAAACAAAAAATATAAAATAATACAACTTATTATACCATCTAGGCATATTTCTAACATGGAATCTATTAAGATTTAATAAATGTAAGTGTGACACTGATCATGGCAAACATTCTGGAAGGATTTCAACCAAGATTTACAATGGATATACAATATGATACTTCTATGTGTAGTAGATAATCCAAAGGACAAAAAGATGGATATATTGAATTCCAAAGACCTATTTATAATTTTTAAGTTCTTTATATACTACTATATGAAAGATTATCAATAGATCAGTGTACCTTTACGAAAATAAGAAATAGTCCCTCCGTTTCAAAATATAAGATGTTTTAGGTTTGTGAAGAGAATGTATCTAGACTTGTTTTAGTGTCTAGATTCACTTCACAACTGAGTGAATCTATATACTAAAGGAAGTCTAGATATATTTGCTTCACAAAGCTAAAACATCTTATATTTTGAAACGGAGGGAGTAGAACGCAAATTCTAAAATTTGGTATTCTTTCTCGGACAAGGTGACATGGGATGATCACGTCAATGCCCATACTTAATGGACTTGAATTTTTCAGAAAGAGAGGTGCGTTGAAGACTTCGTCGGCTAATAGACAAACAACGAAGACACGAGGTTTATTCAGGTTCAGACCCCCGAAGGGAAATCCTACTCATGCTTGTATGTTCTTGATTGATGGAGAAATCAAAGGTTTACAATGTCGCCGAGATGGCTAGGGTTGCGCTGATTGGATCTGGTGTGTTTGTGGTGAACTCAGGTGTCTATTGCGGGCTGTGGTGATCTATTGTGTCTATACAGTGTCCTCCTCGTTGGCCCCTCCTAGCCTTTATATATGGAAAGATTAGGTGTCGGGTACTAATCTGAGTTTGTTACAAGTTGATGCTTGTGTAGAGTTTAATCTTGGACTTTACTTATCTTGTGCTCTTGGAGTCGGTGTGCTTATAGCCTTCGTATCAATCGAACTGTCTTGAACTTCATAGACATTGGCAAGTCGTCGAGTGGGCCTTTCGTTGGCCAACCAGGTAGGCTAGAGACGAGTGCCTGTAGGACATACCTATGTCACAAGGTATTTCTAATCACGAGGACAATGAGATTTGTAGAAGCGGTCGCCTCACACAATGTCGTTCACAATAAGTGAAATTTTATACTAATTATAACAAAATTACAGCACATGATCTACAACTTTCACGTGGCCACAGACTAAAGTAGTTATTTTTTTACTAATATACTAGTACTACTATATTGAGGTTGCAATTTCCATGTCACCGAAGTACTGGTATTAGTAGTATTGATCCGCACGGACATCTTAGGCTCCTGAGAAGGATGGATCAAGCGAATCTAAAGACGAGGACGATGACCACGACGATGATGACCATAGTCTGCATGCAACAAAAAGAAGAAGAACGGTGACAAGACCAGGGTCGAGTTAACCAATTGATTGATCCACGGGTGCCGAAATAAGTAGTGGCCGCGAGAGAGTATTCCCTCCATCCATAAATAAATGTACTTGTAACTTTTGTTTTGAGTTAAACTTATTAACGTTTGACAGATTTTGTAGACAAATAATATAGCAACATATATATATACAATCGAATCGGTATTTTTAAGAACCTATATTATTTCAAAACGGATCCAATGGTACTAATTAAGTACTTGTTATAAATGTCGGTATGTTTTTCTATAGAAGAGTTGATCAATTCCTGTTAAGTTTGATTTTGATCAAAGACTAGAAATTCACTTATTTTTAGATGGAGGGAAGTATTATGTTGTGTAGAAACGTACCACGCACGCCTGCCAGCAGAAACAGACACAGGCGCCGGGCTCGATGACCGGCGAGCCGACCGTGGTGGTGGGAAGCACCGACCGCGGCGGCTGTCTCGTCGTCGTCGTCGCCGCCGGCGAGGTGTAAGAGTAGTGCTGGACCGTGACCCCGTGCGACGATGTTGGCCGCTGGGCGTGGTGGTGGTGGCTGTGCGTCGAGTGGTGGTGGTGGCTGTGCGAGCTGTCGTGGTGCGACATCGGCATCGAGCAGTCGTGGTGCGTCATCTCGCTGGGGGTACGTCGGCGCCGGACGACGTAGGGGTGGGCAAGCTGCACCTAGCTAGCTACGTGGTCGTGGATATGGAGGAAAAGGGCGGTACGTACGTAGTGCCCCCTGGCGCTAGCTGGGATTTTATCTGAGTTCTTGATGGACCTACAGTTCTTGATGTACGTGTAGGAGTCTGTGTAGCTGACTCGGAGTCGGAGAGGTAGCACAGAGTTTGAATCAGCTGATGAGTCGGCCGGTCACGATCGATTCGGAGAGCATGAGCGTACAATAATAATACACACTTGCATGAGCGTAGTACAGATCGACGAGCGTTGACTTGATTATTATGCCTTTTGCAGGGTACGTACGTCATTATAATTGATGACTATCAAACTTTTGAGGCCGTCCCTCGGATCGGATCAGGATTCACGTACGGCCTCAGCCGCAGGAGATGGCGTCTCAACGGTGGCTGCCGTGGTCGTCATCGTAGTGATGCTACTGATACGAGTGAAACACGGTGGCGCCGCCGGCCGCCGGGTGGTTGAACATCTTCGCTGCCGCTTGATTATCACCGGTACCTGGAGAAAAGAAGAAACGACCCTTGGCCTGGCCCGGTAAGAAACGATCTGGACCCGCTTAAATAAATATTTAGCCTCTTATTAGTATGCCGCCACCCAGCTTTGGTTGTAAATAGCATGTTGCGACCGACTCCAAACGGCTGCACTCAATATCCATAGGCGCCCCGCTGGCCCTCTGGGAGAAAATAATACCAACATATGGATGTAGTATGTAGCTCTGTGGATAACCTGCAAGTAGTTATCTGTTAAAACCAACTCATTTCTCGACTTCCAAAAAGACCATAATAAAGCACGCATAGACACCGGCGTGAATTCTAGCTTTGTCTAGTTTTCCAACTCCGTTTAACCAATTCCAAAACATATTTTGTACAATGGTCGGAGGCGAAAGATCAAAAGTGAACTCAACAATTCTCTAAACAAGACATAATTATAACCGACACAAATTGTCTAGTTCGTCTTGTCGATCTTGCTTAACGGCCGTCGCCCGAGATGGCGTTTCCACCCGGGTGGTCGTGGTCGTCGTCATCGGCCATCACGGTGTTATTGATCGACAAATTTGTTATTGATCGATGGTAGATGGTTGTGTACCTTTGGTTTTGATGTGCGAGAACATGTGCGGCCAGAGAGCACGTTACAGTTCTATGCGGTATATGGTATCGGTAGACCCATATGTGGGTATTACCGTGTTTGGACATAATCTATTATCTATTATATACTAAAAGCAATATAAGGTGCTGTTTCGAGGCATCAGGTTAATTCACATAGGCTAGAATTAAATATACCGTTGATTTTACCGGTAACGGTCAAGATCTATTAGATCTACTATAGTTACGCAAACCTATAAACACGTGACAAATCCGTTTGCATACTATACGTACGTAAGGGTAATTGATTTTCAGATTTAATACAAAACGGTTCTGTTGTCTAAGAGTCTCCACAATCCAGACTCGTGCCGCAACCAACTGGAGCCGAAGCCCCTTTTTAACCGGCCGGCCCACTTCATTGTATCGACAACAGCAACTTCTTCTCCCAAGTCCTCTCATGGCACTAGCCTGATGCATGCACTTTGCCGGCCGGCCTTCGTGTGATTCCCTGTTCCCGTACAATGCAATTTAGCGGGGTAACTTTCAGTCTTGCCCCACGTGCTCTGGTGTCCAAGATCAATCCATGATTTTCCTTCTATACAGATCTCGAAGGTAGGCGCATGTTCTAAGCTTTTTTATCTATATATTTATATCTCTGTATAATACACTATGCAATATGTATATATGCAAGAGAGACTGATCTATTTGTTTTGGTGACTTCCAATATTTAGCAACATGGAAAGAGAAACATGGTCAATGCTCAATTAGATAGTCCACTATTATAGCTAGGTTCTATATATAGTCTATTATTCAACATGTTGAATTGAATTGTTGCATAGACTCTTATGCCGTTTGTAGTACAAATTAAAGGTGGTCAATAATTAAGGTTATGGATCTGATTTGTTTGCAATAGAGCCAGATGAGAAAAATATCGTCAAACATCGTGATCATCCAGCCGAAAGCCTCTCCAAGATTAAGTACTTTATCCTCCCCCCAAAAAAGAACTTTGAACTCCCTGATTTTAAAACTTCAAACATATTTCCATTGTTTTCTCCACAAAGGATGTAGAATAATGTAAGTGCACCAAAATCTAAAATAAAAAAGATTCTATAATTCATTTGGACATAAAACTTAAGGGTGCTCGATCATTACACTGCAAACATTCCGATGGAGTCTATAATTCGTTTGGACATTAACATTCCTATGGATGATTATTGATAAAAAATGACTAGCCAACATTTACATGGTCACACAGCAAGAATCGAAAATGATGCAGCTCAATGGTGTGTGCAACTAAAGAATTCTCTAGATATTTTTGTCACAACATTTTGGGTGTTATTTACCAATCAAATTTAGAGGTATATAAATTAATATACGAGTTGCAGCAATGTTCCTGACAATATTTAGTTTATAATTTTGACTGTTGGAGTACAATAATGCATTTAGTTTTGTGATGGGAAGTCAGAAGTTTGATTCGACTCGCCAGTTTATATGCACCTTCATGAACTTTATATCCAAAAAACTGGGTTTTTTTAGAGAATATTGTTCGAGTGGTCTACGCTTATGTGCAAATTTTTTCATGAAATGACACCCTTGGTGTTTTGTGCAAGGAACACAAAATAGATGCTCTAAAGGTCTTATAAATAGTATTTTAAACAACAATTTTATCTTTTACACAACAAGCACCACCAATGTCGTTTTGTTCATGAAACTATGCACTACGTAGAAACTCAAACATGTTTGTTGTAGAAAAACTTATGTACTAAAAGTAAGATATCGGAGGAACAAAGATAAGATATGCTAGAAATTGAGAAATTCAAATTGGTTTCATAGCTCATAAGCACCCTCATGAACAAGACTACATGGGCAACACCATCATGAAAATTCAATTGATAAAATAAATATTTTGAGATTTTTTTCAGAGTATTCTACTTACTGCACATATTCGTAAGAAGTGAGCCCATCTAATTTGGTCAGGAAAATGGATATACAACCCAACCACCTAAGTTCAAATCCTCACGGACACAGATTTGGGTTCTTAATATTTCAAAAACAAACTCGATGTATGGGCTTCCCCTAACACATTCCTTTAAAAAAAGTACTACAATGATTCGTCCTAGGATGAATTTCTGAGTGTTCTCTGCAAAAATCACACAAAATTGATACTTTAAAAGGGCTTACTATTGTCTATTTGGATCACCCATTTTACCTTTTGTTACTGAGCATCATGAATTTCATTGGTTCCCAAAAGTATGCACGTAATTTTTTTGAGGAATAAGTATGCACGTAATTAGACAGGCAAACATGTTTGTTACAAAAAATATTATATACTAATAGTAAAGATACAGAAAAAATGAAGCTGTTTAGAGGTATTTTTACTAACATAATCATATATATCAAACTAAATTTTAAAACACCTCAAGTAAGTCTCCATGTCTAGACACTATGTGTTTGAAATGAATAGTGTATTAATTGGAGTACATATGCCCTGAAAACATATATGTGAATATTGGGCTTTTGACGTATTTATTTATATACTAAAAGTAATATAAGAGTGTTTTTCGAGGCATCAGGTTGATCCACATCACTTAAATTATATTAGTCATAGGATCTTTACCTTAAGGCCAGGTTTTAATTATGGCCCCACGTAAAAGGTTTACCAACCGGTCACGATTTATTAGAAAATGTGGCACGGTATGTCCGGTAATTTTTTCTAGGGAGCCGCACCCAGAGAGTCCGCGTGGAGTTTGAAAGAAAAAGGAAGAGTCCATGTTATGCACGGAAAAATCAAAATTTGGTTTGAAAGTATCTTGTCATCTACCATGCACAACCATGTTTGTACCAGTCGTGGCATGCAAAAACCACATAATAAAACAATAGAAAAATCTGGCCATGTGGACTTTTTTTGCAGGTAATGTGGACGTTTAAAAGGTCGAAATTACTAGCAGGGTCGCACGCTGTTTAGAGTTGTTTTTAGAACCTTGAATTAGCAAGTTCTCAATTGATTTTCTTCTGGGTTTCAAGACACATGTCCAAAGATAATTTACACCGGAGCGGTAGAAATAATATATATGATGGGCTAAAAAGTACTGTTTTGCTAATTCTCAACGGTTAGAAAAATGTCTTAGTTCTCAGTTGACACACAAAACCGTCGGCCTAACACTAAAATTCTTAAAATATACATATTTTAATCTATGAACAAATACTACATGTTTGTCATGTAGGTTAGTAAATTATCACAACATATTTATTTTCTATAGATTTATATGAAAACACATAGAACTGTCGATGAAATTCCGATGAAATTCATTTTTGACGTAACAACCCTCATATCATCCGGGTATGGTCAACATGGCCACATACTCAACACATTGATTATTCCTTAATAAAATAGGTCGAAACTATGATATAAATCACCCATTATTTAGATGTTCTTGCATAATTATGTTGTATATTAAAAAAATATACGACCGGAGAAAGGAGGTACATTAAAAATTCTCAAGAAAAACAATACATCCAACCATCAATATAATGGATGTTGTTCTTATAAGTAGACACAAGCAATGGATTGCATAAGTGTCCTTAGACATATCCCTTCTAAATTTTCATCTTAACTTCAATCAAACAAACATAAATGACACATTATTTTGAAAAGATAGTGTTAATTCAAGATTTGCTGGACATTCTAGCACCAAAGAAAACAACGTCAGATCGTCAAGCAACTATACTTTTTAAATTTATATACTACAACAAAAGATCTTAATAACTATGTATAACCAACTTAAGGTGAAGATTGCTAAATATAATTTAGGTTGTAATTATGGCATATGATTGCTATGGTGTCTCATGGGTTCATGTGTGCATGGTGTCTGTCCTCATGCATGGTGTCTTACCTTAAGGCCAGGTTTTAATTATGGCCACAGACACCATGCACACATGAAACCATGAGAAAAAAATCAAGTCAGCACAGATTGCTATCCATTTCAATCGGATCATCTAAGCATGTGGTAATAATATGTTTCATATATAATAAAATTAATAGCAAACATATATGTAGCATAGAAATATGCTTAGCATGTTTTTAGAAGCAATTACATAATATAATAAGAGAGCTTGAGTTCATAATTATATATGTGATATACCCTCCAATGCTGATATGTCATACATGATGAAAACTATTTATTTAATTATCTAACTATCAATCTGTTATCGCTATATTTTGGCCAAAGGAGGAGTTGGGTCGTGATCAAGATGGGCTTAGAAGATACGTGTATACAACGTGTTGTTGAATCGGCCTCGCGTGTTGATTTGGGCTAAATTGCCCGTGTATCTTTATATTGTAATGGGTTCCGTTTAGAGTTAGGTAAGAGATAGAGTTGTAGAGTTATTCCAAAGACAGAAAGTCTCCGGACTATAAATATGTACCTAAGGTTATCGAGAAAAGGAGGACAATCACGTTCACAACAAACACAATCTCGGCGCATCGCCACCCCTTGTTTCTAGGGTTTTTCTCGGGTAAGTGCCATGCTGCCTAGATCGCATCTTGCGATCTAGGCAGTATCTACTTATGCGTTATCTGGTGTTACTCGTACTGAAGCCTTGTTGATGGCGAGTAACACCATTATCATAGATTTGTTTGGGTTAGCATCAGTACTTTTCGCTACGATTGTTTAGTTATGCTACCTATAGCTATATCGCCGCCTTGGCACCTTTTCCCGGGTGTGAGGGTGGCATCTTGCTTGATCTTTATTTAAGTCGATTTGATCTGTTATAGTTGTGCCTTGTTCGCCAAGGTTTAGTTTAATATCCACATGATCAGGCCTTGCAAACGGGTTGAACGATCCAGTAATATGTAAGATATGGCTTATCAATCCAAGAGGGGGTGTTCCGGGAATTGACGTTACGTTGGTTTTTAGGCCTTCTCTAGGATTAGTTTTCTATTATCTTTTGTATCTACCAGGCTCAATTACGTGTAGGATGTTCCAGTCATGTAGTGAAAACGTTAAACTGTCGTAGATCGATTTAGCTTGTATTGATGAAGCAAAAACCCCATGTTATAATAGATCTAATGCAGAACCATGGGATAATCGGCTCTAGGAGCCGATTCACAGGGAAACCTGGGAGCCGGTTACGGCTCGAATTTTACATGTGTTTGTTTGCCATGCAGGAAACCAATCGAAGCAATCTTTCACCTTCCTGATCAGGTATAGGTCAGGTGGCACGCCCTCGAACCAAGCCAGGACGCGTGCCGGAGCTTTGCGGGCCGTTGCCCGAGGGACCAGGGCCCACCAGCAGTTCTGGGAGCCTCCCGGCTCTTCGTGTTGCCCGTCGCTGCTCGCCGGTGGGTTTTGGTAGGCAACACATTCTGGCACGCCCGGTGGGACATTTAAACAACGTCTACATCAACATCCGACGCTGCGATGGACAGCAGACCGGTCACGTACGATGAGCTGCCTGAGGAGCACAAGGCGAAGTATGATGACGTCAAAGCTCTCTTCGAAGCCGATCTCATCGGCTCTTTTGAGAGGACTCGTAAGCATGGGATCAGGTGGAAAGGGTTCTCACCCGAGGGTGCTCTTGATGAGGTAGATCTGTCTGTTCCTTCAGAGGACCGCACCAGAGCCCTGCGCCAGGAAGTCAACTACATGGTGGCTCATTCTCTTCACCGCCATTCTGAGAGCTTGGTAAACGCTTTTGAGCGGGTAGCAGTTCGCGTGGTTCAGGAGATCATGAAACATCAGTACTCTCCGTCGGGGCCCACTCTAGGAACTCACCAGGGAGAAAGACCGCTCCAGGCCAGGCCACCGCTGCCATTCACACTTGCAGCTCCAGAGCCACCAGGGGCACCGGCGTACGTCGTCTACAAGGTTGGAGGCGACCCTGGCGATTGCCAATTCCTGTGTGAACCACCCAAAGAAATCCCACATGGATACGTGTGCACCTACGTGCCAGACTCCAACAGTTTGACGCGCACAAACTAGATTGCGACAACAGGGATTGCTGGGGCTAGGGCTTCGGGAGCAAGTGTTCCCGGAGCAGGAATCTCTGGGATGGACGCCGATAAACAGGCGTGGCTAGCCAAGTATGCCACTGGAACGAGCCATGAGAACCTAGCCCCTGCAGCCCAAACAACGGAACAAATCCGTACCATCTTGAGAGACCAGTTCGGCTTTGTGCCGAAGAGAAGGACAATCGGCTATTCAAAGCCGTACCCCAACGAGTTTGACCTGATCCCGCTGCCGCCCAAGTATCGGCTCCCTGAGTTTTCGAGATTTAGCGGGTCAGAAGGGTCGAGCTCGATCGAGCACGTGATTCGATACCTAGCACAGTTAGGCATGATATCAGCATCAGATCAGTTACGCGTAAGGTTCTTTGCGCAATCTTTGACAGGACCAGCTTTTGGGTGGTACACCTCGCTGCCACCTGATTCGATCCAGACCTGGAAGCAACTGGAAGAGCAGTTCCACATTCAGTACCATTCAGAAGCTACCGAGGTTGGCATTGCAGACCTGGCACAGGTGCGGCAAAAGCGAGGAGAAACGGTAGCCGAGTACATCCAACGCTTCAGGACTGTCAAGAACCAATGTTACTCAGCTCGTTTAACTGAGAAGGAAGCAGTCGAGCTGGCAGCGTTGGGTCTCGCAGCGCCCATCAAAGATATGGCTTTCCAAGTAGAGTATAACTCGTTGGCGCACATGGCCCAGAAGCTGACGATGTATGAGCAGCGCCACCCTGAGTTGTATCAGGATAAGTTCAAACGTCCGATAGGCCTGGTCGATACAGAAGAAGAAGACCCAACGCAAGACCAGGAGGTGGCCGTGGCTGAATGGGCTCGGGGCGCAGATCACGTATCCTGCAAATGGGTGAAACAGCAAGGGCTTGCAAAAGGGTTCGACTTCAATGTGACCAAAGCTGAGCAAATATTCGATTTACTGCTGAAAGAAAAGCAGCTAAAGTTACCCGAAGGCCACAAGATCCCTACGGCTCAAGAGATGAACGGAAGACCATACTGCAAGTGGCATCACTCGTTCACCCACACCACCAATGACTGCAAAGAGCTACGCCGCCAGATCCAAACGGCGATAGAGCAGGGCCGTCTCATCCTGGGACAATTCGCCATGAAAGTAGACACCAACCCATTCCCCGGCGTCAACATGGTAGAACATAGCCACTCCACGAGGCGCCAGTTGGATTTCTCGTTCGATGTCAACATGGCAGGACCAGGGTACCACCATGCGACGTACAAGGCGGGAGGCGGTCGCTATCGCAGGGTAAGAGAGGAGGCTGGTCCACGCGACCGGCCCAGCTACGACGACAGGCGGTACTTAACTGAGGAACAAGTAAAAAGTGTGCGATATCAGAAACCACATTCCACGCATCTCCTTAACAAGTATGAGCGGCAGTATGACCAACGTCGCCGGCGTGACGGAGAAGATGAAGGATATGAGCACCTCGCTAGGGGACCGCCAAAAGGAAAGGAAGGCGCAGACAAACATTGGGATTGCCCGTTCTTCAAGTATTGCTGGGACGCGGGAATGAGCCGATTGCCTACGATCGATAACTGCCCGGAATGCGGACAGCAGCAGGAGGACACGGAGCCAGTGTCAGTGTTCAAGCGCCTAGGGACTCTCCCACCACAGAGCCGACGCAGGGGGTCGTCCCGAGCACAAGGTCTCAAGGAGCCAGTGGGTGACGAAGAGAAAGACAGGTATCACCGTCCAAGGTGGTGTCCCGACGGACTCAGACACACCCAAAAGCGTAGAGTGCAGCGGCTGCGTAACTTGGAGGAAGCCGAAGCGCAGTATCTCCACGCTCTAAAGAAAGCACGGCCCGATCTGGCCGTTAAGGTTAGGCAGACCTTGGAAACGGAAGATCACCCGAAAAAGAAAGAGTGGCGCCCCAAACCGGTAAAAGCCGATGCAAAGACATCGGCCGGCACAAACATGGTATTCATACTCCCGTCAGAGTTCTGCGCGCCAAGAACCAACGAGCTACCAGTGGCACAGTTCGACTGCGGCCCACGGCCAGTTATCTTTGAGAAGCCACGTGAGAAGGGTTACAAACATCTGAAAGCCCTGTATCTACGAGGGTACATCAATGGGCAACCTGTTAGCAAGATGTTGGTAGACACCGGAGCGGCAGTCAACATAATGCCATACTCCATGCTACGGCGTTTGGGACGCTCCACTGCAGATCTGATCAAAACCAACGTCACTTTGAGCGACTTCAACGGCCAGACTTCAGAAACACAAGGTGTACTGAACGTGGATCTGACCGTGGGCAGAAAAACCATCCCTACGTCATTCTTCGTCGTGGACAGCAAAAGCACCTACGCTGTCCTGTTAGGGAGAGATTGGATTCATGCTAACTGCTGCATCCCATCCACGATGCACCAGTGCCTAATACAGTGAGATGGAGATGAGGTGGAAGTCATTCATGCAGACGATTCTGTCGAGGTCTCCATTGCTGGCATGAACGTCTGGGAAGCAGAAGACCAAGAGCCGATCTCTGGAATCAGTCTAGACGGCTGTGAACGCATCGAGGCTACAAAAAACGGGGTGAGGCTGGTCTTATCCACCGGCCTGACAGAGTAGCAAAGTCCACGACGGTGCGTGGTACGGCCGATCCCTGCGATCGGCCACAAAAAACAAAAAGCAGCAATCTTACGACGAGCAGATCGTGCAGTTGTAGCAGGGAGATTCCCAGCCATGTTAAAACCATAAGGTGTAAACCATCCTTGACTAATGCAATAAAAAAGGGGGCCGATTCAGGCAATCGGCCCAAATTATTTTTGTTAACCTCACCTACTGTTTGCCCTGTGCTTAGCATCGATTTGACAGGTGACGGAAAGCTGGGGTATGGATTTACATCTGCTGATGAACTAGAAGAAATCGACATTGGTCCTGGGGATAAGCCACGACCAACTTTTATCAGCAAAAGGTTGGATCCGAGTCTGCGGGGTCCGATGATAGCCCTGTTAAAACAATATCCAGACTGCTTCGCCTAGGACTATACAGAGATGCCCGGGTTAGACAGGAGCATCATTGAGCATCGACTCCCGCTTAAAAAAGGATTTCGGCCATTCCAGCAGCGGGCACGACAGATGAAGGCCCAAATTCTGGAAGAAGTCAAGAAGGAGGTCGAGAAAATGTTGGCAGCCGATTTAATCAGGCCATGCAGGTATGCTGAATGGATTTCTAGTATCGTACCTGTGGAGAAAAAGGACGGCCGTTGGCGTGTCGCCATAGATTTTCGGGACCTCAATAGAGCTACCCCAAAGGATGAGTATCCAATGCCGGTGGCAGAAACGTTAATCAACGCAGCGACTGGCCATAAGATCTTGAGCTTTATGGATGGAAATGCCGGTTACAACCAAATTTTTATGGCTCCAGAAGACATACACAAGACTGCGTTCAGAGTACCAGGCTCGGTGGGGCTGTTTGAATACGTGGTCATGACGTTTGGACTGAAAAATGCCGGTGCCACGTACCAAAGAGCCATGAACTACATTTTCCATGATCTGATCGGCAAATTGGTGGAAATTTATATCGATGACGTAGTGGTCAAGTCTGCCTCAGTAGAAGGACACTTGGGCGATCTGCAACGCGTCCTAGACCGAACGAGAAAATTCGGACTACGGATGAATCCAAAGAAGTGCGCCTTCGGGGTAACGGCCGGTCAGTTCTTGGGTTTCTTGGTCCATGAAGCGGGATTGAGATCGGCCTAAAAAGTCAAGAGGCCGTGCGAACAATGAAGCCACCTACCACGAAGAAAGAGCTACAGTCTCTCATCGGCAAGATCAACTTCGTCAGAAGGTTCATCTCCAATCTGTCAGGAAGGATAGAGCCGTTCATGGGACTGGTAAAGATTAAATCTGACGAGGAGTTCCGCTGGGGAACAGAACAGCAACGAGCCTTCGACGAAATCAAAGAATATTTGACAAAGCCGCCGGTTTTAGTCCCGCCCCAGCCGGACAGGCCGTTCTATATTTACTTGTCAGTAGCAGACACGTCCATCGCCTCAGTGGTGGTGCAAGTTTATGACGGGCTGGAGCGAGTGGTATTTTACATCAGCAGGAGGATGCTGGATGCAGAGACAAGGTACTCTGAGATCGACAAGTTGTGCCTCTGCCTGTTTTTCACCTGCACCAAGCTGCGCCACGTTTTGCTATCAGCAGAAATTGTCATCATCTGCAAATCAGACATCATAAAACACATGCTATCGGCTCCTATGTTGAAAGGCCGACTGGGTAAATGGATGTTTGCATTATCGGAGTTTGACATCCGGTATCAACCCGCTAAAGCAGTTAAGGGGCAGGCATTGGCCGACCTTATCGCTGAAAGGATCAACACCAATATAGCAGCACTGTCTATACGAGCCTGGGCTATGTTCTTCGACGGGTCAGTTTGTGACGATGGGTGCGGCATCGGCGTGCTACTCGTGTCACCCCGGGGGGCAACATTTTCCTTCTCTATCAGGTTATCTGCCCCTCGCACAAACAATGTCGCTGAGTATGAGGCGATACGCAAGGGAATGGAGTTGCTCATCGAAGCTGGAGCGGAAGCAGTGGAAATTTTTGGAGACTCCAAGCTGGTGATTTCTCAACTCACAGAGGAATATAAGTGTGAGAGTGAGTCGCTCTTCCCATTATGGATGCAATGCCGTGAGCTGATGGCACAGTTCCGATACATAAACTTCACCTGGATCCCGCGATCGCAGAATACCGAAGCAAACGATCTTGCACAAATGGCTTCAGGCTACAAGGACGTAGCAGAGGGAGCCGATGTTCAGGTGCAATTCCTGGACGCAGACGACTGGAGAGCCGATATCTTCAATTACTTGAAGGATTCGGCTCGGGGGGCACCTAAACGGATAAGATACAAGGCCATGAAGTATGTGCTCATTGGGGACGACATGTTTTACAGGACTCTTGAGGGGTTATTGCTCAAATGTCTGGGAACAGCCGAGGCCAATCGGCTCCTACACGAGGTACACGAAGGCGCCTGTGGAACTCACCAATCGGCTCATAAGATGAAGTGGTTGATCAGGCGATCAGGGTTTTATTGGCCTACCATGCTCGAGGACTGTTTTAAGTACTACAAAGGGTGTCAAGCATGTCAGAGATTTGGAAAAATTCAGATGGTACCCGCGTCAGCAATGAATCCCATCATCAAGCCTTGGCCATTCCGAGGTTGGGGCATGGATATGATCGGCAAGATCAATCCTCCGTCAAGAAAGGGCCACATGTGGATCTTGGCCATCACGGATTATTTCACCAAGTGGGTGGAAGCCGTCCCTATGAAGTCAGTAAGTTCAAAGGATGTTGTCGATTTTGTGAAAGAGCACGTCATTCATAGGTTTGGGATTCCCCAGACTATCACGACCGATGGAGGTTCGGTTTTCACTTCTCACGAGTTCAGAAAGTTCTGTGAGGACACAGGGATTAAGCTGATTCGATCATCTCCGTACTATGCTCAAGCAAATGGGCAAGCTGAAGCGTCCAACCAGAGCCTTATCAAGCTGATCAAGAGGAAAATCGATGAGCACCCTAGGCGTTGGCATGAGGTTTTGTCAGAGGCTTTATGGGCTTACCGCATGTCATGTCATGGAGCGATAAAAACCTCGCCGTACCATCTGGTCTATGGACAAGAAGCCGTATTGCCTTGGGAAATTACGGCTGGATCGAGACGCGTCACTTTTCAGAACGATCTAACGGCTGAAGAATATGCAGCTTTGATGAGTGACAGTGTTGAAGATTTGACTGAGCTTAGGCTGTGGTCGCTTGAGAAAATCAAAGAGAACAAGGCCAAAGTAGCTCGTGCATACAACAAGAAGGTGAGACCTAAGGAGTTCCATGTTGGCGATCTGGTATGGGAAGCGGTGTTGCCATTAGGGACTAAGGATGCAGCATATGGTAAATGGTCTCCAAGTAGGGGTTTGAAGCATGGAAAACAAAAATTTTCTATCGCATACAAACAAACAAGCCAAGATCTATCTACTAGATTGTAGCAACGAGTCGATGGTATAACTTACCCTCGAAGATTCCAAAGCGTTTAACGAGAGCGGATTCTCGTGGGTGATGTAGTCGTACTCTTTCCGATCTCAAGATCGTGTAGACGATCCTTCCGGCGCCACGTTCCGGCAGCGCTTCCGCAGTCGGTCACACGTTCGGTACTCGACGAAGACCTTCCTCTCCCTTGTTCCAGCAGGCAGCGGAGGTTGTAGCACTCTCCTCGCGATTCCGGCAGCACAACGGCGTGGTACCGGAAGTAGAGGGGAAATCCCGCAGGGCTTCGCCTTAAGCCGGTGCGAGTATGGTGGAGCTTATGAGAGAAGCTATCAGTGGTCTAGTAATTAGACACACCAATTAGAAGGCTCTAAACCAATTAGAAGGCTCTAAACCGTTGGCTAAAGCAATTAGAAGCTCTAAACCAAAACAGCTCTAAACCGGAGATCTAGAGGTGAAAGTTGTGTGTCTAGGAGGGGAGCCCCGCCCCTCCTTATATAGGTGGGAGGGGGTGGCGCGCCAGGGGAGGGAGGGAGTCCCTCCCAACTCGGCCTAGGGCTGGCGCCGGCTTGGAGGAGTGGGACTCCTCCTCCAAGTTGGTTCCAACTCCTCTTGCTTGTTTCCCACAGTTTCTTGTTTTGGCAGTTTGACTTTCAAACTGGACATTTGACTTTTCTGTTTTAGGATTCAATTTAATCCTTTATTTGGGACAGCAAGAACACTTAGTACATGATGCAATCATTCCAATAAGTAATGACACATTCATGTACCCCTCCCCCGGAGTGCCGGACAATCCGGAACCTTCTAGAACATTCCCGATGAAAACACCGGAATCATTCCCGAACTCCGAAACGGGACTTTCCTTATATGAATCTTATTCTCCGGACCATTCTGGATCACCTCGTGATATCCCGGATCCCATCCGAGACTCCGAACAACATTCGGTCTCTTTCTCATAATACCATAACTACTCAAACAACGTCGAATCCTTAAGTGTGTCTCCCTACGGTTCGTGAATTATGCGGACATGATCGAGACACTTCTCCGAACAATAACCAATAGAGGAATCTGGAAATTCATATGGCTCCCACATATTTCTACGATTACTTCGCGATCGAATGAACCACTTACATACGATACCAATTTCCCTTTGTCTCACGATATGTTACTTATCCGAGGTTATGATCGTCGGTATCTCTGCATACCTAGTTCAACCTCGTTACTGACAAGTACTCTTTTCTCGTTCCCGTGATATGTGATCCCTTGTGACCAAGTCACATGCTTGCAAGCTAATTGGATGACATTCCACCGAGAGGGCCCAGAGTATATCTATCCGTCATGTGGATGGACAAATCCCACTCTTGATCCATGTGTCTCAACCAATACTTTCCGAACACTCAATGCCACTTTTATAACCACCCAGTTACGGTGTGGTGTTTGATGTCATCAAAGCATCCATCCGGTAAAGGTGATATGCATGATCTCATGGTCGAAGGAATTAGGTTACTATGTATCAGAAAGCATATAGCAATTGAACTAATGAAATGACTTGATCTTTATGCTACGCTTATCTATAGGAGTATGTCCACCATATCATTCTCCTAACGATATGATCTTGTTGTTGATAACATCTCAATGTTCATGATAGGGAAACCACAATCATTAATCAACCAACAAGCTAGTGAAGTATAGAGGCTATACTAGGGACTTCAAATTAAGTTTACAAATCACACAAGTATCAATGTTTCCTTGTTAATACTATTATAGCATGAATGTAAACATTTATCATAAACACAAGGATATAATAATAACTACATTTATTATTGCCTCTAGGGCATATCTCCAACAGTCTCCCACTTGCACTAGAGTCATCTAATCTAGATTACATGGTAATATACCGAACACCCATGGCAGTTTGGTGTTGGTCATGTTTTGCCCTCGGGAGAGGTTTAGTCAACGGATCCGCCACATTCAGATCTGTGTGTACTTTGCAAATCTTTATATCCCCATCCTGGATATGTTCTCGAATAGCGTGAAAACGCAGCTTGATATGCTTCAGCTTCTTGTGTGACCTTGGTTCTTGCGCATTGGCTATGGCGCCCATGTTATCACAGTAGATAGACATTGGGTCCAGCGCACTAGGAACCACACCCAGCTCTGTAATGAACTCTTTCATCCATATCGCTTTTTGTGAAGCCTCCGAAGCAGCCATGTATTCCGATTCAGTTGAAGATCTCGCCACAACGCTTTGCTTTGCACTCATCCAGCTAACTGCTGCACCATTCAAAATAAATACGTATCCGGATTGCGATTTAGAATCATCCGGATCAGTGTTCCAACTAGCATCGGTGTAACCATTAACAACGAGCTGTTCATCACCTCCATAAGAAAGAACCATATCCTTAGTTCTTCTCAAGTACTTAAGGATGTTTTTGACCGCTGTCCAATGATCCACTCCTGGATCACTTTGATATCTGCTAGTCAAACTAACAGCATATGCAATGTCGGGTCTAGTACATAGCATGGCATACATTAGAGATCCTATGGCTGAGGCATAGGGAGTCTTACTCATCCTTTCTCTATCTTCTGCCGATGTCGGACTTTGAGTTTTACTCAAGGTCGTATTGGGCAACATGGACAAGAACCCTTTCTTGCTTTCTTCCATTCCAAATCTCTTTAGAACTTTGTCCAAATATGTACTCTGTGACAATGATATTTGGCGTTTCGATCTATCTCTATAAATCTTTATGCCTAATATGTAAGCTGCTTCGCCAAGATCCTTCATTGAAAAACTATTATTCAAATATTCCTTGACTCTATTAAGAAGGTCTACATCATTCCCAATCAATAATATGTCATCCACATATAGTATTAAGAATGCTACAGAGCTCCCACTCACTTTCTTGTAAATACAAGCTTCTCCATAAGTTTGTATAAAACCAAAACTTTTGATTACCTTATCAAAACGTTGATTCCAACTTCGGGATGCTTGCTTCAATCCATAGATGGACCGTTGAAGTTTGCATACCTTGTTAGCATCTTTAGGATCGACAAAACCTTGGGGTTGCATCATATACAACTCTTCATCAATGTCTCCATTGAGGAATGCTGTTTTGACATCCATCTGCCATATCTCATAATCATAATATGCAGCGATTGCTAACATAATCCCCACAGACTTTAGCTTCGCTACCGGTGAGAAAGTCTCATCGTAGTCAACTCCTTGAATTTGTCGAAACCCTTTTGCGACAAGTCGAGCTTTATAGACAGTAACATTACCATCAGCATCTGTTTTCTTCTTGAAAATCCATTTGTTCTCGACAGCCTTTCGGCCATCCGGTAAGTCCACCAAAGTCCATACTTGGTTTTCGTACATGGATCCAATCTCGGATTTCATGGCTTCTTGCCATTTATTGGAATCTGGGCTCATCATCGCTTCCTCATATGTCTCGGGGTCATCGGTGTTGTCCACCACCATGACATTCATAACGGAATCATACCAATCTGGAGTGGTACGAGTTCTCGTTGACCTCCGAGGCTCTGTAGCAACTTCAACCGAAGTTTCATGATCACCATCATTAGCTTCCTCTCTTATTGGTGCAGGCACCACAGGAACTTCTTCCGGTGCTGCGCTACTCGCAATATCGAGAGAAGGTTCGACAACCTCGTCAAGTTCTACTTTCCTTCCAGTCAATTCTTTCGAGAGAAATTCCTTCTCTAGAAAGGATCCATTCTTGGCAACGAAGATTTTGCCTTCGGATCTATGATAGAAGGTATACCCAATAGTTTCCTTTGGGTATCCTATGAAGACGCATTTTTCCGCTTTGGGTTCAAGCTTGTCCGGCTGTAACTTCTTTACATAGGCTTCGCATCCCCAAACTTTAAGGAACGACAATTTAGGTTTCTTCCCAAACCATAATTCATACGGTGTCGTTTCAACGGATTTAGATGGTGCCCTATTTAAAGTGAATGCGGCTGTTTCTAATGCATAACCCCAAAATGATAGCGGTAAATCTGTAAGTGACATCATAGAACGAACCATATCTAAGAGAGTTCGATTACGATGTTCGGACACACCATTACGCTGTGGTGTTCCCGGCGGTGTCAATTGTGAAAGTATTCCGCATTTCTTCAAATGCTCGCCAAACTCGTAACTTAGATATTCACCTCCACGATCAGAACGTAGAAATTTAATCTTCTTGTTACGTTGATTCTCTACCTCACTTTGAAACTCCTTAAACTTTTCGAAAGTTTCGGACTTATGTTTCATGAAATAGATATACCCATATCTACTCAAGTCATCCGTGAAGGTAAGAACATAACGATAACCACTGCGCGATGCTACACTCATTGGACCACACACATCGGTATGTATGATTTCCAATAAGTCTGTAGCTCGCTCCATCATACCAGAAAATGGAGTCTTAGTCATTTTTCCCATCAGACATGCTTCGCATCTTTCAAGTGATTCAAAATCAAGTGATTCAAGAAGTCCATCGGAATGGAGTTTCTTCATACGTTTCACTCCGATGTGACCAAGACGACAGTGCCACATATAGGTCGAATTATCGCTTGATTTCAATCGTTTAGCCTCAATGTTGTTGATATGTGTATTTCCACTATCGAGATTCAATAAGAATAGACCATCTATCAAAGGTGCATGTGCATAAAACATATTACTCATATAAATAGAACAACCATTATTCTCGGATTTAAACAAGTAACCGTCTCGCAATAAACAAGATCCCGATATAATGTTCATGCTCAACGCAGGCACCAAATAACAATTATTTAAGTATAAAACTAATCCCGATGGTAGATGAAGGGGTAGCGTGCCGACCGCGATCACATCAACCTTTGATCCGTTTCCCACGCGCATCGTCACCTCGTTCTTCGCTAGCTTCCGTTTATTCTGCAGCACCTGTTTCGAGTTACAAATATGAGTAACCGAACCAGTATCAAATACCCAGGCACTACTACGAGTACTAGTGAGATACACATCAATAACATGTATATCAGATATACCTTTCTTCTTGATGTTGCCGTTCTTCAAATCCGCCAAGTACTTTGGGCAATTCCGCTTCCAGTGACCTTCTCCCTTGCAGTAAAAGCACTCAGTATCAGGCTTAGGTCCAGCCTTGGTCTTCTTCGCTGGCGTGGTAACTTTCTTACCACCCTTCTTGAAGTGTCCCTTTTGCTTAGACTTGCCTTTCTTGAATTTGGTGGTCTTATTGACCAACAACACTTGGTGCTCTTTCTTGATCTCCACTTCTGCAGATTTCAACATGGCAAAGAGTTCTGGCAACGTGTTGTTCATGTTCTGCATGTTGTAGTTCATCACAAAGTTCTTGTAACTCGGTGGTAGTGATTGGAGGACACGGTAAATCCCCAAAGCATTAGGAATCACTATACCCAAGCTTTGAAGTTTGTTTGCGTGCCCTGACATCTTAAGCACATGCTCACTGACGGAGCTGCCTTCTTCCATCTTGCAGTTAAAGAACTTTTCAGAAGCTTCATCGCTTTCAATTGCCGCATGAGTCTCAAAAATCAATTTGAGATCCTCGACAATATCATATGGGTCTGAATCCTCAAACCTTTTCTGAAGCTCCGATTCCAAACCATACAAGATAGCACACTGAACTATGGAGTACTGATTCTTCCGAGCGAGGTAAACATTCTTTACTTCATCGGGAGCATCAGCTGCAGGTGGGTCACCCAGCGGTGCATCCAGCACATAGGTCAAATTACCAGCTGTGAGGACAATCCTCAAATTGCGGAACCAATCCTCGAAGTTGCTTCCATTGTTTTTCAACTTTTCTTTCTCTAGGAACGCATTAAAATTGATGGTAGGGGCTGCCATTGATCTACAACATATTTGCAATAGTTTAGACTAAGTTTATGATAAATTGAGTTCAAATTAATTAATGTAATTAAACTAGGTGAACTCCCACTCAAAACAACATCCCTCACATTGTTTTAGTGATCACACGAACCAAATCCACTACATCAACACCGATCATCACGAGAGTTGATATAGTTTCAAAGGCGAACAATCGTCATGTTCATCATATCTACTATATGATTCATGCTTTACCTTTCGGTGATCCGTGTTCCGAGACCATGTCTGTACATGCTAGGCTCGTCAAGATCAAACCTTAGTTTCCGCATGAGCAAATCTGGCTTGCTCACGTTGTATACACTTGCGGAATCTAACACACCCGATCATCACGTGGTGCTTCGAAACAACAAGCTTTAGCAACGGTGCTGACTAAGGGTGAACACTTTATGATTTGAAATTCATGTGCATGAGGGATCATCTTATAATGCTACCGTCGTCTACTAAGCAATACAAGATGCATAAAGGATTAACATCACATGCAATTCAATATATATGTGATATGATATGGCCTTTCTTCTTTGTGCTTTGATCTCCATCTTCAAGCACGAACATGATCTCCATCATCACCGGCATTGCATCAAGGTCAATGACGCCTCTCCATGGTTGTCGTCCACCGGCTTCAACTATTACAACTACTTTGAATAGACACGCGGGTCTTAACATAAATTAAAGACAACCATATGGCTCCTGCCGGTTGCCGACTTACAATAAGGAACATTGCATACATCAAATATAATCACAATCATGGCCATATCACATCACTGCACACCCCTGCAAAACAAAGTTAGACGCCTCTACTTTCTTTGCATATTTTACGTGGTTTGGGGCTTTCAATAAGTGTCGTTCTAACTTACGAACATGAACCACAACGTTGACACAAGTATTGTTAATCACCCGTTGTGTATTGGATCTTTACTATGCTAGGAGAAACAGGCACCCGCAAAGCCACTTATGCAATACAAGTTGCATGTCAAGCGTGGAGCAAGTCTCATGAACGATGTCATGTAAGGTTAGCCCGGGCCGCTTCATCCCAACATACCGCAAGATGCAAAGTACACAAGAAGCAATCGACAATAAAAGCATCAACGCCCACAATGACCATTGTGTTCTACTCGTGCAACAGATCTACATATAGACACGGCTCTGATACCACTGTAGGGGTTCGTAGCATGGAAAACAAAAATTTTCTATCGCATACAAACAAACAAGCCAAGATCTATCTACTAGATTGTAGCAACGAGTCGATGGTATAACTTACCCTCGAAGATTCCAAAGCGTTTAACGAGAGCGGATTCTCGTGGGTGATGTAGTCGTACTCTTTCCGATCTCAAGATCGTGTAGACGATCCTTCCGGCGCCACGTTCCGGCAGCGCTTCCGCAGTCGGTCACACGTTCGGTACTCGACGAAGACCTTCCTCTCCCTTGTTCCAGCAGGCAGCGGAGGTTGTAGCACTCTCCTCGCGATTCCGGCAGCACAACGGCGTGTTACCGGAAGTAGAGGAGAAATCCCGCAGGGCTTCGCCTTAAGCCGGTGCGAGTATGGTGGAGCTTATGAGAGAAGCTATCAGTGGTCTAGTAATTAGACACACCAATTAGAAGGCTCTAAACCGTTGGCTAAAGCAATTAGAAGCTCTAAACCAAAACGGCTCTAAACCGGAGATCTAGAGGTGAAAGTTGTGTGTCTAGGAGGGGAGCCCTGCCCCTCCTTATATAGGTGGGAGGGGGTGGCGCGCCAGGGGAGGGAGGGAGTCCCTCCCCAACTCGGCCTAGGGCTGGCGCCGGCTTGGAGGAGTGGGACTCCTCCTCCAAGTTGGTTCCAACTCCTCTTGCTTGTTTCCCACAGTTTCTTGTTTTGGCAGTTTGACTTTCAAACTGGACATTTGACTTTTCTGTTTTAGGATTCAATTTAATCCTTTATTTGGGACAGCAAGAACACTTAGTGCATGATGCAATCATTCCAATAAGTAATGACACATTCATGTACCCCTCCCCCGGAGTGCCGGACAATCCGGAACCTTCTAGAACATTCCCGATGAAAACACCGGAATCATTCCCGAACTCCGAAACGGGACTTTCCTTATATGAATCTTATTCTCCGGACCATTCCGGATCACCTCGTGATATCCCGGATCCCATCCGAGACTCCGAACAACATTCGGTCTCTTTCTCATAATACCATAACTACTCAAACAACGTCGAATCCTTAAGTGTGTCTCCCTACGGTTCGTGAATTATGCGGACATGATCGAGACACTTCTCCGAACAATAACCAATAGAGGAATCTGGAAATTCATATGGCTCCCACATATTTCTACGATTACTTCGCGATCGAATGAACCACTTACATACGATACCAATTTCCCTTTGTCTCACGATATGTTACTTATCCGAGGTTATGATCGTCGGTATCTCTGCATACCTAGTTCAACCTCGTTACTGACAAGTACTATTTTCTCGTTCCCGTGATATGTGATCCCTTGTGACCAAGTCACATGCTTGCAAGCTAATTGGATGACATTCCACCGAGAGGGCCCAGAGTATATCTATCCGTCATGTGGATGGACAAATCCCACTCTTGATCCATGTGTCTCAACCAATACTTTCCGAACACTCAATGCCACTTTTATAACCACCCAGTTACGGTGTGGTGTTTGATGTCATCAAAGCATCCATCCGATAAAGGTGATATGCATGATCTCATGGTCGAAGGAATTAGGTTACTATGTATCAGAAAGCATATAGCAATTGAACTAATGAAATGACTTGATCTTTATGCTACGCTTATCTATAGGAGTATGTCCACCATATCATTCTCCTAACGATATGATCTTGTTGTTGATAACATCTCAATGTTCATGATAGGGAAACCACAATCATTAATCAACCAACAAGCTAGTGAAGTATAGAGGCTATATTAGGGACTTCAAATTAAGTTTACAAATCACACAAGTATCAATGTTTCCTTGTTAATACTATTATAGCATAAATGTAAACATTTATCATAAACACAAAGATATAATAATAACTACATTTATTATTGCCTCTAGGGCATATCTCCAACAATTGGCACGGGCCGTACAGGGTCGATCAGGTTTTAAGAGGGAACGCGTACATGCTGGAAGAACTGGACGGCGTGAAATTCCCAGTAGCTGTCAACGGTCAACATCTCAAGAAATATTTCCCAAGTATGTGGGATGATGGACGATGAGATATGGGGGCCGATACACGAAATTGGCCAATAAATTTTTTTATTATGTAGCTCCCAAGCACGTGGGATGATGGACAGTGAGATATGGGGGCCGATGCATGAAATCGGCCAAAAGAAGTATACAGCCGATGCACGGTCATCGACTTTAGAGGTTCAAAACTGGTACCACCCGATGCCAGTTTACGTAAACGAGCTACTGAAGAAATGCCTCGAAGGCGTGGAGGGCGTCAGCACGGACACGGTCCATCTCGGCGATCTCGGCTTCGTCATCCTCGTCCTTGCCCATCACTAGCTGTTGGTTCAGGGCGCGTATCTCTGCCAGGTCAGTCTTCAGTTGAGCTCTGAGGCCTTCTGCTTCATCTTGGGAGCGGGCGATGGATGCTTCCTTGTCACGAATGAGCTGCTTCGTCGCCCGGACCTTTTCTTCGAGATCCTCCAGCTCCCTTTTCAAAGATGCTAGCTCAGCGGTGCTGACAGAAGTGTCAGTTTTGGCATCAAAAGACGCTTTCATTTCATTAAGCTGCTGACATCTGTCGGCAATGTTGGCCTTCAGCGGAAGTTGGGCACGGCGCAGGTTGATCCTTTCACGAGCTAGCTTCACCCTGGACCCGTAGAAGGACAGAGTTACGACGGGCCAAAGCTTCACCTGCAATGCTACTGGGAGTTGGTCCTTGATTTCAGCAAGAACGCCCTTTACTTCTTCAGAACCCTCGATCAACTCCTCGATTGGGGAAGACAGTAAGGCTCAAAGTCGTTGGAATTGAGGTAGGACAGCCCTGGCTGGTGGTTCATCGGTGGCGACAAAGGGAGTTGGATCGATCGAATCAGGATCAAATGTCAGCAAGCCTGAAATGTTACAACCCTGGCAGCCCGAAAAGACGTCAGTATGCGTCCAACGGGGGAGAATAAGCTGAAGGAAGTTAACATACCTCTCCTGAGACCGAAGGGATGGCAGACGACGAGGCGATCGGCTTGTGTTTGGGAGCTGGAGGCGTTACCAAATTGGTAGCCGTTTCATCTGCCTTTTCGGGGATTGCCAGGTCTGGTTTGGCTAAAGGCGTCGGCGCGGCCCCGGCCTTCCCACTAGAAGCATCAGTTGTCTGCATGAAAGGTGATTTACCGATGTAAATAATGATGAATCGGCAGGAAAAAGGGAGTAAGGGGCAGGAGCATAAAGGATGATGATTTTTCGGAACCTCTTGGCTCGATGAAGAAGCTTGTGGTCCTTTACGAGCTCTCTTGGGACCCAAAGCTGGCCCGGCCTCGACTGGTGCTCGGGGGGCAGCAGGCTCAGGAACAGACCTTTTCCTAAAAGCCGATGGTGACACATCTGGCTGGCTCGGGGTGATGGTCCTCTCAGAATCCGTTGGGCTCGATTCTCCCTCATTGGGTTGTTCGTCCTTGTGGGAAGTATCTTCAATGGAAGCCTGCAAAAGAAGGAAGGATGTTAGACATGAGCGCGTCTGCAATAATGAAAGAATGAGAAGAGTCGACCAAGACATGGGTCAGCCTACATGCGAGCTTTCTGGAGAAGGGCTCCGGTGCCTCAAGGTCTTCCTGGCAGCTACGTTCCTCGTCATCGTTCTTGTCTTAGTTGGAACTCGAGGGGCAGCTGATGTTGAAGTTCCTTGCTTCTTAGAAGCCGATTGAGGTGTTATCGGCTGTTTCTGCATTATGACCTTTTTCAAAGGCGGCGAGTTTTTGCAGAAAAGAACCACAGGAGCTGGCGGAAAGAACTCAAAGGGAGAGCCGTCACTGTGTGTAGGTTCAGGGCCGTCTTGTTGCTGCAAAGGGAGAAATTGAGTTAGTAGGAGAATCATTGATGAGCCACATTGAGAAAATTTACAAGTAGTGGTACCTGTTCCACGAGGACGTCATAATCAGCATCAAGTTGTTTCAACAGCGGTCCTAAAGCTCTCCTGAAAGCGTGGGTTTTCCACATCGTCCACCAGTCCTCGAAGCCTTCAGTTGATGAAGCGAAGGTGAGGTCATTTGGAATAGGGATGGTCAGAGCATCAAAGAAGGAGTAACACCTCTGACTGGTGAGAGGATCAGGCAGGTCGGCTCTGCACTCCGTAAGATGATGGAGAAAGAGATGGGGAGGTACTTGCCCAAGGCCAAATTGCCGGGCCACTATGACCGGCTGGTAGAATTCATACCCAGGCTTGATGATTCTGTTGGATGTGCTCATGCCAACTGGGAGGAAACAGGGACGGATCACAATAGAGAAGAGTTGCCGAGTGCTGGTGTCATCGGCAAAGTTATCTAGCCTGAAGGAGAGTGGATTTTCGAAATGTTCAGATTCTTCCATATAAGGGAAGAAGGTAGGATTGTCCAGGCCTTGGAAGAAAGTGCTGAACCACTTGGCTGCTTCCTTAGGGGATAGTTTACTGCCTGACAGCCTGTACAAAGCTTGGCCATAACTAGTGCATCGGATCTGCTTCCCTTTAACATCGGGAAAGGTACAACTCGCCAGAAGGGGGAAGTCTGGGATGTGGTTTTGAAAGTACAGCTGAGCCCATAACTGAATGAACCACCAAGGACCACCTGTTTTGATTGCTATGCCTGAGAACAGCTTGACAGACATCAACTGGAGATATCGATAGACTTCTCCAAGGAACAGTTTGCCGATGCCAAGTTGAGTACCTTTGGCTAGTTCGTGGGCTAGGGAGAGATAGTTCTTGGTTGGAGCAAGGGAAGGGCCACAGAATATGAAATGCTCCAGCCAGAAGTTGAGAAAGGCTGTATGTTCTTTCTCTGAGACAGGGCCCTTTGTTTTCATATGGCGTTGGAGGTAGGCACCCCAGTTCGTGCAGTCTGTTTTAGAAGACAGTTTATAGGGGACTTTGGTCAGTTTAAAAGCAGAGGGGCTGGGCGAGGTGACATCCAGGCCAGTGATCATCACCACGTCTAACAAGGTTGGTGACATAGGGCCATGACCGAACATAAAGCAGTTCAGAGCGTCAGACCAGAAGTAGCCGATGGTTTTCAGAAGGTTCTCATGTTTCTCAAGAGGAGACAATGATAAGTGCAAGGCATCGGCTATCCCTGTGGTTTCCCATTGGGATTGGTAAGCTCTAGCTACTCTACTGAACCAGGAGACCCAATATTCAGGGGGATTAGGCCAGGCTCGCAGGCAGTCGGCCCAGGAGTTCAGATCTAGGTCTTGGCTTACGAAGGGGATTCTATTTGCTTCGTAAGAAATCAGATGAGCAGGGCTAGATTCTGTGCGAGGGCCAAGACAGAGAGAGTTTAGGAGAGAAGGATGCGGCAGCAGAATGTCTGAAACCTAGAAAATTTAATGGTGGGATAAGGCATTAATTCAGGTGTTCGCCATTAAGGTTAAGCATCGTGTTCAGACTGCGAGGAGTAGGCGTACCTTCAGACCGGAGACCTCTGGGTTGGTGTTGGATGATTCCGCCATCTAGGTCGCTGGCGGAGATGGATCTCAGCAGTTGGGGATCGAGGATTCTTGTCGCTGTGAGCTCGATCTGGTCAGTAGGCGATTGAAGATCTAGGTCGCCCTTTTTGAAGAAGGTTGCAGGTTACCATTTGAAGCTGAGAAGCAGCCGCTTAGGTTTGCCTAAATATGCGACCAAGTTTTGACCTTGTCAACATTTTCGGGAAAGCCGATGTCCATCGGCTCTTTGAGCTTTGACTTAGTTAACGGAATAAGTACAGTATGGTAAAAGCCGATACAGTGTTATCGGCTTCTGGAGCATCGACCCATTTTGGCTATCGGTAAAATTGGGGCGACAAAAGCAATCTTCGAAGAAACAGATTTTCATTCATCCAAAAGCTGATTGTTTACAAAAGGGCTGATTGATTACAAAAGGGAGCTTATTGCTACTACTACTACTACTACCGGTTCCTAATCTAGGCCGAGGTCGTCGTCGCTATCGTCGCCGCCGTCTTGTTCGCTGTCCTCAGCGCTGCTACCGGCGTCGTCTTCGCTGCTGCTGATCCAGATGCCCGCGGGGGCCTCCTCGTCCTCGTCTTCGTCTTCGGTGTCCTCGCTGGACCCGGCGCGGAAGTACTTCACCGGCTGGTACTCCTCGGAGGAGGTGTCCTCCTCTTCCTCCTCCTCGTCGGAAGAGTCGACGCCGTCCCAGGACATGGCGTCGTCGGTGCTGTCCGCCTCCAGTTCCCCATCGGCGAGGAACTGCAGGTCCTCCTCGCCGTCAGTCATGGACGCGTCGTCCTCCGACCAAGCGGCGAAGTCCCAGTTTCTCTCGTCCCACCATTGTGGGGCGAGAGCGTTGTACGCCGCCATCGGCGGGTGTTCTGGCGTCGGCTCTCGGTCGCTCATCGAGTTGGAGGCTTGGGAGGACAGGCCAGAGGAAGCGGAGGAGGCCATGGCGGAGAAAGAGGGTTTTTTCGGCGGAGGAGGAAGAAGGGTTTTCTTTTGTCTACTGGAGGAAGATGGGGACTGTGAACTGCTTGGGTGAATTTAAATAAGGGGAAATAAGGGGAATAGTATGAAGCGGTTCAATGCTATAGCGGTTTCCCAGAATGTACTGCCGAAGTTGTCAAATCATGCGCTGCGGGGAAGTGGAGAAGACAAGGCATCATGATGAGGGGGTGGCGTGACGATCCTGTTCTGCAACGCATTCTGTCAACGCGCAACCCGATACAAAAAAAAGAGAGGAGAATAAGAAAAAAAAGAGAACAGAGTGGTTTTGGAATTATTATTGCCAAAACCAGGGGGGCATGTGTTATCGCAATATTTTGGCCAAAGGAGGAGTTGGGCCGTGATCAAGATGGGCTTAGAAGATACGTGTATACAACGTGTTGTTGAATCGGCCTCGCGTGTTGATTTGGGCTAAATTGCCCGTGTATCTTTATATTGTAATGGGTTCCGTTTAGAGTTAGGTAAGAGATAGAGTTGTAGAGTTATTCCAAAGATAGAAAGTCTCCGGACTATAAATATGTACCTAAGGTTATCGAGAAAAGGAGGACAATCACGTTCACAACAAACACAATCTCGGCGCATCGCCACCCCTTGTTTCTAGGGTTTTTCTCGGGTAAGTGCCATGCTGCCTAGATCGCATCTTGCGATCTAGGCAGTATCTACTTATGCGTTATCTGGTGTTACTCGTACTGAAGCCTTGTTGATGGCGAGTAACACCATTATCATAGATTTGTTTGGGTTAGCATCAGTACTTTTCGCTACGATTGTTTAGTTATGCTACCTATAGCTATATCGCCGCCTTGGCACCTTTTCCCGGGTGTGAGGGTGGCATCTTGCTTGATCTTTATTTAAGTCGATTTGATCTGTTATAGTTGTGCCTTGTTCGCCAAGGTTTAGTTTAATATCCACATGATCAGGCCTTGCAAACGGGTTGAACGATCCAGTAATATGTAAGATATGGCTTATCAATCCAAGAGGGGGTGTTCCGGGAATTGACGTTACGTTGGTTTTTAGGCCTTATCTAGGATTAGTTTTCTATTATCTTTTGTATCTACCAGGCTCAATTACGTGTAGGATGTTCCAGTCATGTAGTGAAAACGTTAAACTGTCGTAGATCGATTTAGCTTGTATTGATGAAGCAAAAACCCCATGTTATAATAGATCTAATGCAGAACCATGGGATAATCGGCTCTAGGAGCCGATTCACAGGGAAACCTGGGAGCCGGTTACGGCTCGAATTTTACATGTGTTTGTTTGCCATGCAGGAAACCAATCGAAGCAATCTTTCACCTTCCTGATCAGGTATAGGTCAGGTGGCACGCCCTCGAACCAAGCCAGGACGCGTGCCGGAGCTTTGCGGGCCGTTGCCCGAGGGACCAGGGCCCACCAACAGTTCTGGGAGCCTCCCGGCTCTTCGTGTTGCCCGTCGCTGCTCGCCGGTGGGTTTTGGTAGGCAACACAATCAGGTAACCATGCACAAATGTAGTAGAATAAGAGAGTTATAGTTTATAATTATATGTTCGATATCCAGGCGATGCCTCATATATAGTGTAAAACCTATTTATTTAATTCAAGTATTAATCAAGTAACCTATGTAGAAAATTATATACACATATCCGTCCCATTACTAATTTGCTAACGTATCCAAGGACAATAAATCATACCCATTCCATATTATCCGACTCATATAAGTCAGATAGCCATGGGTACATATAACCATGGGTGAAATTGACATATTAACCTATTACCGAGGAAAATATAAATTTATTTTTAATTCTTGAAGTAAATCACTATTCCATTATGGAGAGCACAAGAAATCATTTGTCCATTTTTAAGCGGATTGGAGCCTACTTATAATTTCAACCACAACATATAAATTGTCATAAATATTCAATTCATAGAAACAACACACACGTCGAATGTTAACCTCCACATTGATCTGACATCTAACAAAAACTATATGGTATGAACACTAATTCCATGCATTATGTACTATAATATAAACGATACATATGGTCACTAACGGCTTAAGGAAATGGAATTATTAATAACCATTCATAAAGAGAATAAAAATAAAAATTCCATCAAAAATGATATTTCATTAGTAGAATGTTTGTGATGAATATACAATCATAATATTTTCTATCACATGATGTGAACAAGAAACTAAAATGATGCCCTCACATTTGCGAGGGCCACCATGCTAGTTAATTAATTAATAAGCTAATTACCCTAAGCCCAAGCTGAGTTTGGTGGAGCGGTTGTACTGGAGCAAGCTTGATACTATTATAAATTCTAAAGATACTACTCCCTCCGACCCATATTAGTTGACTCAAATTTGTCAAGGTTTGGATAAATCTAGACACTATTTAGTATATAAGTTTATCCAAATTTTGACAAATAAGTCAAGTAATGTGGGTCAGAGGGAGTACATTATTTAAGGATATTTTTATATGGTACACACTATGTACCTATCACATCTATAGAAAAGAATCTGATGTAAGTCATGAACCTGACATTCCGATGGAATACTACTAAAAAAGAACAAATTCAGGAGGAGGAAGACAATGAAGTTCAAGGGAGAGCAAACCTTTCGATTAGTTATGTTAATCGTTAATGACGTTTGCAAAGCACCTTCATTAGAGCTCGTTTCACACTTGTATTAACTATTAATAAGCAACTTTTCATATGCTATATATCGTGTCCATTATAAATTTCAATTACAGAACACTGTAGACATAATTTCAGCAGTCGTAACTGAGCAAAGTACAATACAATACACGACGACAGGTCGCTTCCAGTGTGCATATAATTGCAGGCACCGCCATGTGGCCGGCTTCCCAGAGGCCGCAGGCGGCCGGCCGGCCACAGCCACTAGACGCCGGGCACGGGAACGCGCAGGACAGGACGCAACAAGAGTCCGGCCTTCCGCCGCGCCGTGATGCCGAACGCCTCGGTCATGTCGAACTCCGTCGGATCAGCCACGCCGGGCGCCTGCCAGTCGAAGTGCAGCAGCAGGCTGGCCAGCGCGAGCTCCACGTTGGCCAGCCCGAACCCCATCCCGGGGCACATCCTTCTTCCGGCGCCGAACGGCAGCAGCTCGAAGTCCACGCCTCTGAAATCCACCCCCTCCGAGCCGCCGACGCCGGCCTCGAACCGCTCCGGCCGGAACTCCTCGGGGTCCTCGGGCCAGTACCGCTCGTCGCGGCCTAGCGCCCAGACGTTCACCACCACCTGGGTGCCGCAGGGCACGTCGTAGCCAAGCACCTTGCCTGCCGGCGCCTCCCGGCACTCCCGCGGGAGGAGGAGAGGCAAGGGCGTGTGCAGCCGGAACGTCTCCCGGATCACCAGGTGCAGGTACGGGACAGCCGTGGCGAGATCCTGCTCGACCACGGCACCGTTGGCCTCGAAGGCTGCGCGAACCTCGGCCGTCGCCCGGCGCATCACCTTCGGGTTCCTCACCAGCTCCGCCATGATCCACTCCAGCGTCGTAGCCGACGTCTCGCTGCCCGCGCCGAAGATGTCCTGCGTGCCATGCCATGCCATGCGCGCGACGCGGTTAGCTTACGAAGATGTACACGAATGCACGAAGGAAGATTTGTGGTAGATTGCTTACGAAGATGACGGCCTTGATAGAGTCCATGTCGAGGGGGAACTGGAGGCCAGCGCCGTCCTTCTGGATCCTGAGGAGGATGTCGATGAGGTCCTCGTCCTCCCCGGCACCGGCCTCCCTCTGCTGGTGCTCCGCGATGATGCCGTCGAGGATGCCGAACACGATGTCGCGGCACTCCTCGGCGCGGCGTACGGCGCCGCTGACCCACACGGCGAAAGGCGACGACGGCCAGAGGTCTGCCGGGTTGAACCCGCCGGCGAGCCCGATGGAGCGGTCGAGCTCTCTGATAAACACGTCGCGGTCCTTGCACCGGTCGCCCATGACCGCCCGCACCGTGCTGTCCGCCACCAGCGCCGACAGCCGCGAACGCATGTCGATCACCTCCTTTGAGGCAGCGGCGGCGGAGACAGCACGGAGCATGGCGCCGACCTCTTCCTCCCGGATGGCGCGGAAGGAGAGCACGCGGCGCGCCGTGAGGAGCTCAGTGACGGCGATCTTGCGCATCTGGCGCCAGTGGTCGCCGTAGGGCGCGAAGATGATGTCCCGGCCGCCGTTGGTGAGCACGCGCACGGTGGAGCTGAGGGGCCGCGTGGCGAAGGACGTGTCGTGGGTCTTCATCACCTCGCACGCCGCCTCCCGGGAGGAGACGACCAGCGTGGGCACCTCGCCGAGCCGGAGCAGCATGACGGGCCAGCCGTGCCGCCGCGCCAGGTCGCGCATGGCGCGGTGCGGGAGCGCCCCGGCGATGTGGTGCATGCTGCCGATCACCGGCAGCGTCCAGGGTCCCGGCGGCAGACGCAGCTGGTTCGTGCCATCAGACGGCGCCGTGGTAGAGCCGCGGATACGCCTGGCGAGCAGGAGGAGCAGCGAGGCCAGGGCCAGGCCGAGGTAGACGACGACGTAGTCCTCCATTCCGATCTTTTTCGTACGACGAAATGGATCTATCGATCGATGTGCTGTGGATGTGATGCCGCGCAAGCTGGTTTATATATAGACCGTCGTTTTGTACTTTGTAGTGAGCTAGCACCAGAGAAAGTGTAGTATGAAGATGCTCAATACTTGACGTGGACAGATTACCAAGAGATTTTGTTAGACTAAAAACAACGGACATGCTCTTTCTAAGGCGACCAAGAGATTGTCATTTCCAAGCTCTTCAAGTGGCATATTGTTAGACCAAGTGGATTGCATAGAACCACCCTGTGTAGACTCCATATCGCAAGGTTACTCTCTCCGATCCATGCATAATAAGTTTCGCTGATTTAGTACAAGCGACACTTTATGGATCGGAGCGAGTACTAGAAGTAATACTAATGGTTATCATCGGAGCGTCGAACGGTGTAGGAGGCACACTTTCACCTCTACCAATTCAAGGTCACCCAATGTCCATAGCGGTATTGGTTTATTTCTTCTTTTAACGACGGTTATCCATGGCGCTTCCAATAAGATTTGTCTTTCATTCACCTTTGGTCGCACATCGAGGTTCCCCTTCCTTATGGGGTATATATATTTAGTTAAAACTAGGTGACATTTCAGAACTGATAAAATTAAAAATGCAGCATTATTCGGTTTCGCATCGCTTATGGGTAGAAAATCACTGGAAAAGACATCATGATAGCTACCAAAAACCGGAATTTCAGTTCTCCCCAAAGATAGCGACCGAAAAAGGGATGAATTTGAATTTAAACTGTAAAACAAGGTCAAATAGACCATGTATGCTAGCTATTAGTAATATCAAGCAAGCTTTGGTCTTGTGCCAAGTCTCTGGATCCTATGACTATGAGGTGTCGCAGGATCGACCTACTTGAGTTTCCAGTATTTACTGTCAGTAACTATATTCGGCGATTTTGGTAAAAAGAATTCCACCTGTTTTAAAAACTAGGGCTATAGCAGCCGAAGTTGACCTTTTGGAGACAACTCTAGACGTACTGCCATTTGGTCGGCAGGGACGTGATTGGCCTGCACCTAACATCCAAGAGCACGGAACCAAACAGATGCTTTCCCCCGAAGCTTTGTCATCTAGCACATGGTGTTCTTGCGCGTGACAAAACGCATGTTAGTTTCATGATCGTGATTGATATCCATGTGATCGATCGAGAGCTTTGTCACCTCGGTCCTTGACCCTGTTGCGTGATTCGGACATCAGAAAGATACGGCCGGGGATCATCGATTGATCGAACTTTTCTCGTGTCATTGATCACAACTGTACACAAAGAGACAGAAATAATGCGCGTACATATCGACCGTCTCCTCCCGTGAGAAAAAGAGAAACGGCGACTAAGGTGAAAACCCTAGCAGCCGCTGCAATCTCCTTCGTTCTCGTCATCTACGACCGAGAATCGACGGGTTCCCGTATCCTCTGCTTGCCGTTCTGACGACGGGAGAGAGTGGGACCTGTGCTTGGCGGTGTAGAAGGGTCCCTAAAGTTTAGAGTTTGGTCAACCGATATCGCCGTTATGGTGGCTATGATGATGTTGCCGGGACAAGAATAAGATATACCTGCCTTCTCTTCCACCTTGTCGGGCGTTGAGGATAATTCCTACGATGTGATGTGAGAGCGTATGATCATTCGTACACATGCAATCTTAATTTAATCAATCATGCCCTCTCTTCTCTCTTGCTACCATGTGGGCCTACACAGCTTGCTCCTCATACATCCATTCTATGAGTCAAACCAACAAGTTGAACCGCTTCTTCTAACAGACCGCATGCGTCGGTTCCCCATTGTGTATGGAACCGATTCAAAGTCTGGATAAAGAGTGTATGAATCGTCTTTTCTATACAGTGTGGCTAGTCTAAGGCCATGTTTGTTTGGGCTTTAGCTTCTGCTTCTACCGCTTTGGGGGTCCAAAAGCAACATGCCAAACAAACAGCAAAAACTTGTAAAGTGCTACAGAAAAAGCTAGGTTACAAAATGCACTGGACGAGCCTCCGTTGGCGAAAGCGAGGCCGGGGGTTCTTTTGCCTGCTTCCCAAGCTTCTGAAAACGGAGCATACCAAAATACTCACTGGACTTCGGAAAATTGCAGCGAACTACCACCGCGCCCCCAACTCATCGCGTCCACAGAGCCCCACCCATTTCCCCTCGCAGGCTCGCACAAGCTCTTTCACGTTAGGGTTCCCGCTGCCGCCCTTCCTCCTACAACCGCCCTTTCACCGCCAGCCCCCTTCTACCGTCGCCGACAAAGGAGCCTCTATTCCTCTCTCCCGTATTGGCGCCGTCCCCAGCTGTCTACCCATCCCCGCCGATGAGGACAGGAAGCCGTTGCGGCCCCGTTCGACTAGGCTGCCGGAGTCGGGTGCTCGAGGTGCCGCCCCGACCTCTCCATACGCCACCCCCATCTTCCCCCTGCACTCCTCCACCGCATTTGCTGCTGGTAGCTCCAGCAAAGGTGACCTACCCTCCCTGCTACTTTGTATTCTTACTTTCTATTTGCAAATAGGGCCTGAAAGTATGTCAAATCTGAGTGTAAATTTGATGTATGATCTGAGTGCTATTTTGATGCATGATTAATATGTAGGTAGATTGCAATTATATATGTCAAATATATTTAGTACCTACATTTTTTGTGAAATATGCAAAGATGTATGTGTTAAATATATTTAGTACCTACATTTTTATGTGAAATCTGCAAAGATGTATGTGTTAAATAGTGCCTACATATTATTCATATCATCTATGTTGTTCAGTAATTTGCCTTATGCATTTAGATGGATCAAGATAAAACATGTAAGGAGAATTGGGATGCTCTGTCTACTACAATTTTTTGTGAAATCTGTGCCAAACAGAAATTGGCAGGAAATAGCCCCACCTCTTTCCTTAATGCAGAGGGTACAAGAATCTAGGTATAGAATTTGGCCATAGAACAGAGAGGAACTACACCTAGAAACAATTTAAAAATAAATGGGATTCAACCAAATCATTGTATCAAGCATGGGTGTACTACACTACCAAAGCAAATGGACTTGGTTGGGATCCAGTGAAGAAAACATTCACGACAGATGAAGCACAATGGGCTGAATTGATCAAGGTATGTCATATGTGAATGTTTATGTTATATGTACAATTGCAAGTAGATGGATCAATTTATGATTACTTACATGTGTGTTTTTATGCAGGCTAACAAGCTTATTGCGGGTTTCTGGAAAGGTCCTCCGGAAAACTTAGAGTTGATGGATGTCATGTATGAGGATGCCCATGTTGGATGGGACATCGGTGGCCATGCCGGGAGTGGCAAAAGAAGTGCCAAGAGAAGTGCCCGCTGATTTGGTTGATCTTTTAGATGACGATGTAGGCTCGGTGCCAACACCTCCAAGTGTGAACAGAAAATGGGGCTGCTAGGATTGCATGTAGCCCAGGGAAGAAAAAGAAGAATCTCATGCAACAAGAGTTCAAACGTTGGGTAGACCATTGCATCAATGAAGATTGTGCAACACCATCTTCAACCCAAGTTGTTGAAGACATCAAAGCCATAATAAAATAAGTTATGGAATGTGGAGCACTTGAGGGTAGTGTTGAGCATTACATAGCAACCAAAATATTTGGCAAACTTGAAAATCGTGCTTTCTTCTATACCATAAAAACTGCGGAGGGTCGGCTTCGTTGGTTGAAGATGCAATATAGGACAGGAAGAGAAGTTAGTGCTATTTTATTTTCATCACTATGATACTATCTCATAATATACCAAGTTTGCAGAGGTTCTATACAGTGTGAATCAGTCAGCTGAATATATCATCAAGCCCATTGATCCACAATTCCCAACAGTGCATGAGAGGTTGCAGGACTCTAGATTTACACCTCATTTCAATGGTAGAATTGGTGCAGTTGATAGGACACACATACTTGTTATTGTGCCAGCAGCTGATATGGTCAACCATGTTGGTAACCTTAGATATTCCACTTAGAATGTTATGGTTGTTTGTGATTTTGACTTGCGATTCACCTCCATAGTTGCAGGATGGTCAAGTTCCGTGAACGACACACGAATATTCAAAGATATATTCCTTAAGTTTGAAGCGAATTTCCCCACCCTCCTCCAGGTATATGTTAGGCTTGTGAACTCTTTATTGTGTCATATATACTACCACTAACTTGTGTTTCTTTCAGGAAGATACTACCTAGTTGACTCGGGTTATCCCAATCGTGATGGGTATCTATCACCATATATAGGAACCAAGTATCATCTACATGAGTTTAGGCTATCTCGAGGGCCTTCTGGAAGCAAGAAATATTCAACCATGCCCACTCATCTTTGCGGAATGCTATTGAGAGAGCATTTGGGGTATTGAAGCATAAATGACGCATGTTGCATGGTATATCGAGTTACCCGTTAGAGAAGCATATAGAGATCATCATTTCATGTGTAGCACTCCATAACTTCATTCGCGATAGTCAATTGTTTGATCTACATATCGCTGCGATAATGACGAGAACTACATGCCTCCGGGGCATGTTATTTCTACATCATAAGGCAATGCGGGCAATGATTTGGATGAGGACCATGTTAGCATGAACAACACTCGTGATAACACGGCTAATGCTTTGTTTGCAGCAAGAGGAGGTGTCTAGACGTGAGAAAACTTGAGCTCTTTTGGGGTCATATGGACATCTTGTAATATTATTTCCATGAGAATCTCACATATTTATATTTATTTTAGCGCAAAAACATGTTATGTAAGGGATTTTAGCACAAAAAAGAATCAGAATCACCTAATTCGTTTTGAATAATTATGTATACAACTTCGTCAGCATTCAGGGGCATTCCAGGCATTTTATCCTTAAAACAACAGTAGCAAACATAAAAAAGCACTACCGCCAAACATCAAAATTTGCTTCTAATAACAGCTGCTTTCTAATAACTGCTTCTCATGAGTTGCAGCCGAAACAAACAGACCCTAAGGTTGTCCCTAGGTCGGCTGCTTTCTAATCGAGCGGTTTCCACCACTACATTTGCATGAATTGTGGTGCACGTCTATAAAAGGACAAAGTCCACGATGAATCCTTCTTCTTCCCCGCGTCGTCGCCCAAAAACCCCCGGCGCACCTCTCCGCGGAGCACCCCAACCTCCATGATGTTGGTACCCGAAGAATGCATGGTACTTGTTGCCGGCCGCATGTGTGGCAACAACATGCACTACACGTTTGTAACGAACACGCGTGCACTCCCACGTACGGTCCATGTGTCATTTGTCCTTGTTCCGGTAAAGAATGTACTAAGAAGATAGGTTAATTAAAATAATGCCGGACGACTGAGTTTTGCCTCAGGACGCGGCCGATTTTTCCTATCTTCCAAACCAGTTGAAAACGAGAGACAGCTGAAATATAGGCAGGTAAAATGATAAGATTGTTTTTGTGAAGATTTGTGGGCTGGAGTATGGCCACATTTATTCTTCGACTAGTATTTGAAATAGTTTTTAGCTCATCGAAGAATAAAGGCAATAAGATCATGAAATAAATCTCACAAGTCGATCACTTTTATGTTGCAAGGCCATAAACGCGCGCGAGGACACACAAGGCTCATGCTAGGTTGAACGTCCTCCAAACGAAATACAATAATGAGGACGGGAGGGTCATTAATTAGAGTTCATCATGTGGACGGGAGGGTCACCATATTAGGAAAGATGATTCGTTCCATGCATGATTATTACAGTAAGAAATGTTGTATCAGCGAGAGAAACATGCCATGTATATTAGTTTCATCTGACGGTGTCCCCTCCCCCCCGCCCCCCTTCCACCGCAATTTTGAGTTAAGTGGACGACTGGGTCCACGGGTGGATAGTGGGCAGGCCTTAGTAAGATCCAAGCCCACGTATACCCCGTATGTAGCTCAGTAGCTGTATTGGAATACGCGAGAATAAAAAAAAGCTGTATTGGAATACGATTCGGAGGAAGTATGTACAGGGCATAGCCATAGAAAAAAGTGTTGGTCCCATCGTTAATCCCGTTCCACGTTGTAATTGGATCCGATCGCAGCTATGCCACTAATTACCTCCTATCGTAGGCTCCTGCTGGACTCTACGACGATCTCGATCCCCATTGACAAGCGGAACCAAAAGCACCTACACTCGATGGGCTTTCTTGGACTGAAATCCGAGGGATATAACTTTCGATCTTGAAACGCCCAGTTTCTCAGCGGCGTTCATAAGCCGAGTTTTCTGTTTTGACTAAGTTTTAATAAAATTTGGCGAAATATGGACGAATATAGACGATTTCATTAATATTTGGGCGAGTTCGTACATACTATATCAAATTCGGACGAACACCCGAATTTTAACTACATTAGGCTAAAAAAATTAAAAAAACTCAGAAATACTACTAGGCCTAACCGATGCCTCCGAACGCTGCTCACATGCCGAAGTTACGGTAGGAGCCCGTGTAGTCGACGTCCCTCTTGTCGTCGTCATCGTCGCTCGATGGCTGCGGGGGACGTAGCTGTCTTTGCCGGCGTCGTTGTACCGCCACGGTGGAGCGAGGGACCGGCGTCGACGTCGAGGACGATGCGCGGCGCGTCCTGGTAGACGAGCTCCCGGCGAGCTCTGCGGGCGGCCTCGCGCTTGGCCTCCTCCTGGTGGCGCTGAACACGGTTGGCCTCCTCACACTCCCAGTCGGCCCTGGACCAGGCGCAAGCGTCTGGTTCGCGCATGGGTGGCATGTCGTTCAGAGACCGCTCCATCGCGATCTTGATGGCAAAGGAGTCCTCCGCAGGCCTGACGCCTGCGCCTGCTCCAGGGCCGACTGGGAGCATGAGGAGGCCAACCGTGTTTGGCGCCACCAGGAGGAGGCCGAGCGCGAGGCCGCCTGCAGAGCTTACCGGGAGCTCGCCTACCAGGACGTGCCGCTCATCGTCGATGACTCCGGTCCCTCGCCCCAGCCGTGGCGGCACGGCGACGCTGGCAAGGGCAGCTCATGTCCCCCACAACCACCGAGCGATGACAACGACGACGAGAAGAGGGACGCCAACTACACGATCTTCTTCTGCAACTTCGGCATGCGAGCAGCGTTCGGCGGCATCGGCATTGGCATCGGCTAGGCCTAGTAGTATTTCTAAGTTTTTTTAATTTTCTTTTACCCTAATGTAGTTAACTAACTAATACTAATATATAGAAATAAATATCTAGAAATAGAAACGAACTAATATATAGATAATCAAAATTCGGGTGTTTGTCCGAATTTAACATAACATGTACGAACTTGTCCAAATATTAATAAAATCGCCTATATACGTCCAAATTTCACCGAGTTTGAAAATCGGTCTAGGAACGCCGCTAGAAAACTAGACATTCCTAAACAAAAAGTTATATCCCTCTGATGCTAAATAGCGTCAGATTTCGGACTAAGAACGCCCATCGAGTGAAGGTACTTTAGAGTTATGTTTGTTGATGGGGATCGAGATCGTCGCAGAGTCTAGCAGGAGCCTACGATAGGAGGTAATTAGCGGCAGCTATGATCGGATCCGATTACAACGTGGAACGGGATTAACGGAAATGGGACCAACACTTTTTTTTCTATGGCTACACCCCATACATACCTCCTCCGAATCGTATTCCAATACACAATACAGCTACATACGGGGGGTATACGCGGTCTTGGATCTGACTAAGGCCCGCCCACTACCCACCTGTGCCCACTTAACTCAAAATTGCGGTGGAAGGGGGATACCGAAGCAAGAATCTCATCTGATAATGCAGGGGCACACATACGTGGCGCCGCCGGCCCCAACAAGAGGTCGTTTTGTGGCCTCAAAACGGCCTTGCAAACCAAAAATTCTGAAAACAAATTTTTCTCAGAGTGTACACGTGTATTCAACTCATCACTCTAAAGATTTTTTGTGAATACCTCTTCTTTTGTTTGAGCATCCAAGCACCCAGGGATTTTATTCTCTAAAAGCCTTTGTTGGTCAATGGTAACTATAGTCACCTCCGACCCATTAATCTGTAACGAGCGCAAAACTAGGATCGGTATGGGGTTTAAGGTCGGGTCACAACTTTTTACTGCTTTTAGTTACTATATACTTGAAATCTTGTTTATCCTCTTGATGCATGCGCGAGGAACAACGGAGATGCTCTATCTCCTATGGGCCTTTGTAAGTCATGTTTTGTCAACATCTTGTAGGCCATTGAATTTCCTTACATTTCCATCGAGGTCATGAGTGTATATACCTATAGTTAGCTCATTCCATGGGATACTCATGAGCTAGCTTATTCCAAGAGAACAGATGCTCTCTACAAAGGTTGACTAGCCAAGATTTGTCATCTAGCAGCAGCATGTCATGTTTCATGGTGGAATCAAATTGCATACCTGAGTAGGTAGCACATAACGGTCACGTTCTTGTCTTGCATGATGTGTTGATCAGCAGATTAATATACTGTCAATTAGGAGGCTCGAAACATCACCATTAGTTCCCTTGAGCAAAGTGACAAAGCGGCAATCACCAAGAAGGTACCTAGTTGCACTAATCAGAATTTAGTTCGTACGATGGATATATAGACGGCTTAATTAATTGCCGTTGTTTTGACAGAAACTACAGCATATAGCTGCAAAGATGCGGCAATTGAATGATGAGAAAGTACATGCGCTCTTAAGTATTCTACCTATTCGTTGACGTACGTGGATTGATAATCACTAGAACAGGAAACATATGCCCTATTTACGAAAGAAGCTTCGGACTCATATTGTTCATGGATTGAGAACGGGAGTTGAACTCTAGGAGGCCGAATCCCCCCTGTTCCTCAGTAGCTCAGTGGTAGAGCGGTCGGCTGTTAACCGACTGGTCATAGGTTCGAATCCTACTTAGGGAGATTTGATTTATTTTTTAATGTAAAAATAAAGAATTGAATTAAAGGGCTTGCTTTGACCCTTAGGAGTAGGTAACCCGCACCGAAACTCTCTTAACTGATATTCAAGAGAAAAGGATTCTAGAAAGATTCATAGAATTAGAAGAACTTTCTCTCTTGGACGAGATGATAAAAGAGAAACTAAAGACACATGTACAAAAACCTCCTATAGGAATACACAAGGAAATAATACAATTGGTCAAAATAGATAATGAGGATCATCTCCATATCATTTTGCATTTCTCGACAAATATAATCTAAGTAGATTTAAAACATTTTTTTGTTTCTAAGTTGAGAAAATATTATTTCGTACAATCATAATTATATATAGGTGACTTAATTAATTGTCGCCGTTCTGACAGAAACTGTATAGCTACAAAGATGCGGCAATGGAATGACACGTAGGGGACGTTTTCATGAGCAAGTACATGGTCTTATGTATTCTACCTATTCGTTGATGTCGATTGATAAGCAGTAGAATAGGTAAAATATGCCATATTTTATTAGGTGTAAAACTTTTTTTTGTTTCTAAGATAATCGGGCAAATATTATTTCTAAGTCGGCCAACTTCCACACACACAAAACTGTGTATAGCTTTAGTTGTGATGCGAGTTGTGGCGGTCTTTCGAAATGTCGGATGGTCACATAGGTTTGGTAGCACATGGACTTTCTCCCCTTTGTGTGTGCTCCTTTGAGATCCTGCAAGCATTATCATGATATGGCTTGGTAGTCGGAGCGTGCGAGGAGGATACAATGCAATAGGAGATATGGCTTGATCACGATATTCGTATGTGGTGTAGCTGCACAACATAAACTTAAAGTTGCTCACAGCTCGCAAAAAGTTACCTAATCTTGTCGACATATAAATAATGGTTTCCCAATTGCTTTCCAAATATAATCCTTGCAAAAAGCTTTATCGCCACGTACAAGCCTATCATACACGAGACGTTGGCGGTCACCCTATATTGTTGCATAAAACATTGTGTGTAACTTGAGGTGTAAAGTGTTTCTAGTTGTTATCTTCAGAGTGTCACTTGGCACACACACCACATGTTTATAGAGGTGCGCTTTCACCTCTACCAAATTCAAGGTTGCCCAATACCACCCTTTGCATTATTGTATCGGTTTCTCTCTTCTTTTGGCGTTGTCTACCATCGGTTTCTTCTAGTGAGACGCCTTCATGTTTCTTCGGGATCATGATACTTTCTCTCTTCTTTTCGTGGTGTTTGTATGCGGTTGCTTCTGGTGAGACGCCTTCATGTTCCTTTCGGATCTTGATGGGGTGCCCATGTCTGTGCAGACCATGTTGAATCTGGCAATGCTCGAGGTGTAAAGAGGACACGATATGCGGATGGATTCTTCTTTTGCGACAATCTCTTTGGTTTTTCTCCTTCTCCATGTGTTCTCTTCTTTACGGGACACCGGCGCCACCGTTGATCACCGACGATTTTACTCGAACAAGAAAAGCCACTATGGGCCAACTTGACTGTGTTATTTCCTTGAGGATGGGCCAACTTGATTGTAGTTGTCATTATGGTTATTGTTATTGCATTGCCAACTAGGTAGCATTTTGGATAGATTCGACTATATCTTGACATGAATTAGTATTAGATTCATCTGTATTTTGACAAATTTGAGTCAACTGATTTGGATGGAAGGGAGTAGTACTTTGGAAAAGAGAAAATACATCGAAGTTATTCAGTCTGACATCAACTATGGGTAGATAGTCAGTGAAAATAAATCATGGATTGCCTCTTGCATGGGAACTAGCTAGATCCCAAATATTCATGAGCTAGCATTCGGAGATGGCCTTTTGGTGACAACTCTACACGAACTGTCATTTGGCACGACCACCATAGGCTATGCACCTAAGGGCATCTCCACCGGGTCGACCCATCTCGTCCGACTGTATCCGAACTCGTCTTCACGAACGCACGAGACGTGCACGGCACCCCAGCGGCCCGACCCATCTGACAAACGCGTCCGGCTTGACCCATTCATGCACCAAATCTGGACATCGGTTGCGTCTGCGCGCACAGCGGGGGTGTCCTGCCCGTCGGCCACTCGGGGCCCATATGTAGGTGAAACATTAGTACTTAACGATAGCTATTCATTAGATTAAGCTCTGCCGTTTGAATAAAATAGGGGGATGCTACTGCTGCTACTACTGCTACGGCTACTGATGCTGCTGCTGGAGGAGGACGTTGCGGCGGCTACTCGCCGCCGTTGCCGCTGCCGCCGGCCCCGTTGATCGCGACCCTAGCGGGAGGAAGACGGACCAGATGATTTGAGCCGCTGGGTGCGGCTGGCCGAACCCGACCCTAAAGCGAGCGCGTCCCGACCCAAACGGACAGAAACATACCGTTTGGAGTGATCGCATGGGTCAGTCCGGTGGAGATGCCCTAATTACACATGACCATAAGCAGATGCTCTCTACAAAGGCACCACCAAAGCTTTGTCATCTATTCCCTCCGTTTTATAATATAAGATGTTTTAGTTTTGTGAAAAGAGTGTATCTAGACTTTTTTTTAGTGTATAGGTTTAAAATAAATCTATATACTAAAAAAAGTCTAAATATATTTCTTTCACAATGCTAAAACATCTTATATTATGAAACGGAGGGAGTAGCTAGCACCAAGAAGAAGAAAACACGTCTCAGATGCAGGTGATCAGAATGTCAATCAAAGCATAATAAGCATATGCATTTGTCGACTGATTAGGCCGTGTTTCCCCCCTTGTTGTTGCACGTGTGACACAACAAGATGCACTTGCACATTGCAACGAAGAACGAACGTGCACAATGCATTCCCCAAATCCGTCTGTGTTTGTCTTCTTCCGGTAAAGAATGTCGGAGGGAATCTGCCAGCAAGGTGTTCCGTGTACCGAAAAAAGAAAGTAGAAATGTTATCTTGGTTGTATAGAGATAGGTTCCTAAGTTAAATTAAGGACCATGTTATAATGTGTCTGGTGATGATGTTGACCTTGGCCGGGCCGGCTTCTGCCGGACCGAATTTGATTTTATGCCGGCCCTTTTTTTATATATTTCTCAGACCAGTTCAAAATCAGACAGCTAGCAAGGAGAACAATATGAATATACTAGCCAGTATGATTGTACTGAGTAGACCCGCACGAATTCATCGGATGGAAATGTTTTAGTGTTTTAAATAGCTACTTGATATTTTTTCAAATTGGTTTTGCTAATTCTCAATCGAATGAGAGTTAAGTTAGAGATCAGTAAGTATTTGATTTTTGCATTGTGATTCGTGTATATGTAAGTTGCAATTGGGTTTGCAAGTGGGTTTTTTTCCAGTTCTAAGGGAGGTTAAAATTAAAATCTTTTTAGTTGTAAGTATGGTTGCAACTGGATTATTTTTAGATGACAGTTGGCTTGCAACAACTAAGATTGCATGACATCACATGACACACACTTTTTAAATTACACAGTGTCTTAGATTTGTTCAAAATTGAAACATATTGTAATTTGGAAAAGAGGGAGCACACTAACTTTTCTAGAGCATGGAAGTTAACGCTGTGACACCTTAAACCGCCATTCTAGCTAAGACCGCTACAATGACAAATAGATTTGCACTCATTGATCTAGCGTGAAAGTTTCTACGACCCAGTTCTCTTGGCAGCTTAAAAAATAAGCAGCCCCCTCACTAGCTTGTCACATAAGTCACCTAAATTATTACTTGAGTCTTTTAAATAAATTATGGGATAACTAATTTGGAAGCACCAACTAATAAGCTGATTAGCTTATGGCAGAAGCTAGGAGGCAACTTATTTTTTTACCTGACAAAAGAATTGAGCCTATAGCTGGTGCAAATCTAGGTATGTGACAGTAAGTCAATTGTAAATCTTCTTCAATTGTAGCTATAAATTAAGCACATAATGACTACATATATGAGTACACGACCAAATCAACTCAAAAGTCTAGTACAATCTAAAATCTTGCAGCAACGGTGATGTTCTTAACAAGTTCTAATACAACTTTGAATGATCCACTTGATAAATGGTTCTATGGAGATGTCTTACTACATCCATATAACTACAAAGATTTCTGTAATTTTACTGAGATTCTTACATTTACATGTTATAGAATTTTCTTACATGTAATTAGAAACACCATAAAAATAGATGCCGCAATAGCTAGCGATTGTAGACATGGCAATGGCTCGTAGAATTGTATCTATAAATATAGTTTGAAAGGCGCTAGGCTCAGGCGAGGTGATTGGCATTCACATGCATACTGCCTAGACAATGCTTAGGCACCCTAGTCACGGACTAGGCAGACAAATAGTTTTACCATCAAGTGTGTATATAGGTTATTATATGTAAATACATATTAATTATATAGTAAATGAGTAAAATATCAACAACTACCAATGAAATATGGCGCATCTGGCTAAGAAATGTAATCTCTATCTCTACTATACAATTTTGACTACGATGGTTTTCGTTCAACCCAAATTTTCGTACATCACCGGGAGTCCTGGCACCGCACAATACAAAGTTGTCCTTGTGTTGGGTTAACTCGATTCCGTGAGCGATCTGGCTACTCTAATACCACTGTTAGGCTTCGTAGCAGAAAACAAAAAAAATTCTAGCTACGCGAACATGACAACCAAGATTTATTCTATATAGACATAAGTAAAGAAGAGGGAGGACGGAATGCATACCCTTTGAACACCGTGGCATGCCTTACGCAGGTAGGCGTATAGGGATGAAGACAAGCGCCCCAAGCGTTGCGCCTTGAAGCTCTACACACGTCTGGTGTAGGGACGTCTCCCGGGCTCCAATCTAGTTGAGCAACGAAAGAAGATGGAAGTCGGGCCATCCTGCACACGCCGGTAGTGCGGAGGTGGAGATCTAATCCCAAAAGCTAGATCCAATCTGATGGAGAGCTCTAGGGTTTAGAGGGAGAGGAGAGAACTTGCTGTTGTGGTACAAATAGAGGGGAGGGGGGGCTCCTCTATTTATAGGTGGGAGGGGGAGGGTCAAACCCTAGGGCCAAGGTGGTGGACCCCCCAAGCCGCTGCCGCCAAGGAGGCAGCCGCCACCGGCCCTAGGCCCCAACCTGCAGGTGGGAAACCCTAGGGTTTCGGCTGGCACCCCTTCTCCATCTCCTTCTTTGGCACCTAGACTATGGGCCCTTCTATAACGCCTCGTCCACTTGGCCCCGGGGGTGTCACTCCTGATAGCTTAATAGGATATTTAGACTGGCCCCACATACCAACACTAGTCTTTTCTGCGCACTTTGTCCTCACTTATGCGCAACCGGTACCCACTTCCCGGTCGATCACCCATCCTAGAATTGCTCTAGGCCAAACACGCTTAACCTTAGAGTTATTTTCGAATGAGCTTCCGGAAAAGAAGTTGCAACTTATTGGTATGAGTATCCTATCAATCCTATTAAGTCATGTGCTTGTATCTCACATACACCCACCCTTTAGAAGATCGATGTCCTCATCGATCAAGCACACCCTAGGAACGTTCCCTCTTGGCACGCGTATGTGCATCCAGTGCCGACACATGTGCCATGCCGTGTCCACACCGGGCCACATGCGCCATGCTCCACATGTCCTGCCATTGACCCGCACACACCCGGCACATGTATGTGCGTCCAGTGCCGACACATGTGCCATGCTGTGTCCACTCCGGGCCACACGCATCATTCTCCACATGTCCCGCCACTGACCCGCACACACCCGTTTAACCGCGAGGATCAGCTCTGATACCACTTGTAACTCCCCATCCACTTGGCCCCGGGGTGTCACTCATGGTAGCTTAATAGGATATCTAGACCGGCGCCACAGACCAAGACTAGTCTTCTCTGCACACTTTGTCCTCATTCATGCGCACCCGGTATCCACTTCTCGGTCGGTCACCCATCCAAGAATTTCTCTAGGCCAAGCACGCTTAACCTTAGAGTTCTTTTCGAACGAGCTTTTGAAAAAGAAGTTACAACTTGTTGGTATGAGTATCCTATCATTCCTATTAAGTCATGTGCTTGGATCTCACACCTTCTACCCGGAAGCGGCCCAATAGGAAATAGCTAACCATAAATATAAATAATAAAATATGTTTTAAAATAAATTAAACTAATTAATATAAAACACATATATTATCATATTTCAAATTCCGGAACTCCTTTCGAACCCCTACGATCAACATCGGATGTTACCCGGAACCTTTCCGGTCTCTCTCTTAACTCTCCTATGGTGCCAGTTTGATCCCAATGCGTCCCCAACCTTAAGTGTGCCACACTTCGGCTCGGAGATGCTACGGACATGACCAAGACCCCTCTTGCGTCAATGATCAACAACAGGACTTGGATGTCCATAATGATCACCCGTGCATTCACGAATCTCATCGCTTGAATCTTAACTGCGTAGTCCTATTCCCTTTGCCATACGATACCTAGGTCATCCGAGATTTGATATCAAGTATCTCCATACTTGTGTTCAATCTCGTTTTCGATAAGCTCGTTTACTCGTTCTTGTGCCATTTCATTCTATGACCTAGTCATACGCTTGCCAGCTTCATTAATGCAACGTCACCTAGTTGGCCACGCGTATCTATCCGTTACTTGGATTGGCAAATACTGGTCTTGATAAAAACTCCTCAACCCATCTCTTCGGGAAACCCAACGATACCTTTATGATCACCCTTTCATAGCTTGATACTTGATATCTTCAAATTCTCCTTCCAAAATACTGATTATGCATTATCTCACAGTCGAAGGATATTTGCCACGATGTTTCTTTGTTATCATCAATGACGAACGTTAAGTAACTAGATCTCATTGTGATTAACGTTGGGTGTTTGTGTAGGGTTTCGTAGCATGGAAAACAAAAAATTTCTATCGCATACAAACAAACAAGCCAAGATCTATCTACTAGATTGTAGCAACGAGTCGATGGAATAACTTACCCTCGAAGATTCCAAAGTGTTTAACGAGAGCGGATTCTCGTGGGTGATGTAGTCGTACTCTTCCTGATCTCAAGATCGCGTAGACGATCCTTCCGGCGCTGCGTTCCGGCAGCGCTCCCGCAGTCGGTCACACGTTCGGTACTCGACGAAGACCTTCCTCTCCCTTGTTCCAGCAGGCAGCGGAGGTTGTAGCACTCTCCTCAAGATTCCAGCAGCACAACGGCGTGGTACCGGAAGTAGAGGGAAGATCCCGCAGGGCTTCGCCTTAAGCCGGAGCGAGTATGGTGGAGTATGAGAGAGTCCCTCGGTGTTCTAGGGTTTAGAGACACCAAGGAGGGGACAAGCCGGTGGCTAGGGTTTAGCTAGGCGGCGGCGAGTTGATGCCCTAGGGGCCGGCGGCGGCTTGGAGGCGTCGGCGGCTTGGGGCTAGGGTTTTGGAGGAGAGGTACTTGTGTGTCTAGAGGAGGGAGCCCTGCCCCTCCTTATATAGGTGGAGGGGCCGGCGCGCCAAGGGGAGGGAGGGGAGTCCCTCCCCAACTCGGCTTGGGTGGTGCGCCGGCTTGGGGAGGAGGACTCCCTCCCCAACTCGGTTTCCCTCCTTCCTCCTCTTTTCCACTTTCCAAAACTTGTCGTTTGACTTTCAAACTAGCCGTTTGACTTTTCAATTTAGGATTTGATTAAACCCTTTATTTTGGACAGCGAATACACTTAGAACATGATGCAATCATTCCAACTTGCAATGACACATTCATGTACCCCTTCCCCTCCGGAGTGCCGGACATTCAGGAACCTTCTAGAACATTCCCGATGAAAACACCGGAATCATTGCCGAACTCCGAAACGGAACTTTCCTTATATGAATCTTATTCTCCGGACCATTCCGGATCACCTGGTGATATCCCGGATCCCATCCGAGACTCCGAACAACATTCGGTCTCTTTCTCATACTACCATAACTACTCAAACAACGTCGAATCCTTAAGTGTGTCTCCCTACGGTTCGTGAATTATGCGGACATGATCGAGACACTTCTCCGAACAATAACCAATAGAGGAATCTGGAAATTCATATGGCTCCCACATATTTCTACGATTACTTTGCGATCGAATGAACCACTTATATACGATACCAATTTCCCTTTGTCTCACGATAGTTTACTTATCCGAGGTCATGATCGTCGGTATCTCTGCATACCTAGTTCAACCTCGTTACCGATAAGTACTCTTTTCTCGTTCCCGTGATATGTGATCCCTTGTGATCCAGTCACATGCTTGCAAGCTAATTGGATGACATTCCACCGAGAGGGCCCAGAGTATATCTATCCGTCATATGGATGGACAAATCCCACTCTTGATCCATGTGTCTCAACCAATACTTTCCGAACACTCAATGCCACCTTTATAGCCACCCAGTTACGGTGTGGTGTTTGATGTCATCAAAGCATCCATCCGGTAAAGGTGATATGCATGATCTCATGGTCGAAGGAATTAGGTTACTATGTATCAGAAAGCATATAGCAATTGAACTATTGAAATGACTTGATCTTTATGCTACGCTTATCTATAGGAGTATGTCCATCATATCATTCTCCTAACGATATGATCTCGTTGTTGATAGCATCTCAATGTTCATGATAGGGAAACCACAATCATATATCAACCAACAAGCTAGTGTTGTATAGAGGCTATACTAGGGACTTCAAATTAAGTTTACAAATCACACAAGTATCAATGTTTCCTTGTTAATACTATTATAGCATGAATGTAAACATTTATCATAAACACAAAGATATAATAATAACTATATTTATTATTGCCTCTAGGGCATATCTCCAACAGTCTCCCACTTGCACTAGAGTCATCTAATCTAGATTACATGGTAATATACCGAACACCCATGGCAGTTTGGTGCTGGTCATGTTTTGCCCTCGGGAGAGGTTTAGTCAACGGATCCGCCACATTCAGATCTGTGTGTACTTTGCAAATCTTTATATCCCCATCTTGGATATGTTCTCGAATAGCGTGAAAACGTAGCTTGATGTGCTTCAGCTTCTTGTGTGACCTTGGTTCTTGCGCATTGGCTATGGCGCACATGTTATCACAGTAGATAGACATTGGGTCCAGCGCACTAGGAACCACACCCAGCTCTGTAATGAACTCTTTCATCCATATCGCTTCTTGCGAAGCCTCCGAAGCAACCATGTATTCCGATTCAGTTGAAGATCTCGCCACAACTCTTTGCTTTGCACTCCTCCAGCTAACTGCTGCACCATTCAAAATAAATACGTATCTGGATTGTGATTTAGAATCATCCGAATCGGTGTTCCAACTAGCATCGGTGTAACCATTAACAACGAGCTGTTCATCACCTCCATAAGAAAGAACCATATCCTTAGTTCTTCTCAAGTACTTAAGGATGTTTTTGACCGCTGTCCAATGATCCACTCCTGGATCACTTTGATATCTGCTAGTCAAACTAACAGCGTATGCAATGTCGGGTCTAGTACATAGCATGGCATACATTAGAGATCCTATGGCTGAGGCATAGGGAGTCTTACTCATCCTTTCTCTATCTTCTGCCGATGTCGGACTTTGAGTTTTACTCAAGGTCGTATTGGGCAACATGGGCAAGAACCCTTTCTTGCTATCTTCCATTCCAAACCTCTTTAGAACTTTGTCCAAATATGTACTCTGTGACAATGATATTAGGCGTTTCGATCTATCTCTGTAAATCTTTATGCCGAATATGTAAGCTGCTTCGCCAAGATCCTTCATTGAAAAACTATTATTCAAATATTCCTTGACACTATTAAGAAGGTCTACATCATTCCCAATCAACAATATGTCATCCACATATAGTATTAAGAATGCTACAGATCTCCCACTCACTTTCTTGTAAATACAAGCTTCTCCATAAGTTTGTATAAAACCAAAACTTTTGATCACCTTATCAAAACGTTGATTCCAACTTCGGGATGCTTGCTTCAATCCATAGATGGATCGTTGAAGTTTGCATACCTTGTTAGCATCTTTAGGATCGACAAAACCTTTGGGTTGCATCATATACAATTCTTCATCAATGTCTCCATTGAGGAATGCTGTTTTGACATCCATCTGCCATATCTCATAATCATAATATGCAGCGATTGCTAACATAATCCTTACAGACTTTAGCTTCGCTACTGGTGAGAAAGTCTCATCGTAGTCAACTCCTTGAATTTGTCGAAACCCTTTTGCGACAAGTCAAGCTTTATAGACAGTAACATTACCATCAGCATCTGTTTTCTTCTTGAAAATCCATTTGTTCTCGACAGCCTTCCGGCCATCCGGTAAGTCCACCAAAGTCCATACTTGGTTTTCGTACATGGATCCAATCTCGGATTTCATGGCTTCTTGCCATTTATTGGAATCTAGGCTCATCATCGCTTCCTCATATGTCTCGGGGTCATCGGTGTTGTCCACCAACATGACATTCATAACGGAATCATACCAATCTGGAGTGGTACGAGTTCTCGTTGACCTCCGAGGCTCTGTAACAACTTCAACCGAAGTTTCATGATCATCATCATTAGCTTCCTCTCTTATTGGTGCAGGCACCACAGGAACTTCTTCCGGTGTTGCGCTACTCGCAATTTCGAGAGAAGGTTCGACAACCTCGTCGAGTTCTACTTTCCTTCCAGTCAATTCTTTCGAGAGAAATTCCTTATCTAGAAAGGATCCATTCTTGGCAACGAAGATTTTGCCTTCGGATCTATGATAGAAGGTATACCCAATAGTTTCCTTCGGGTATCCTATGAAGACGCATTTTTCCGCTTTGGGTTCAAGCTTGTCCGGCTGTAACTTCTTTACATAGGCTTCGCATCCCCAAACTTTAAGGAACGACAATTTAGGTTTCTTCCCAAACCATAATTCATACGGTGTCGTTTCAACGGATTTAGACGGTGCCCTATTTAAAGTGAATGCGGCTGTTTCTAATGCATAACCCCAAAACGATAGCGGTAAATCTGTAAGTGACATCATAGAACGAACCATATCTAAGAGAGTTCGATTACGACGTTCGGACACACCATTACGCTGTGGTGTTCCCGGCGGTGTCAATTGTGAAAGTATTCCGCATTTCTTCAAATGCTCGCCAAACTCGTAACTTAGATATTCACCTCCACGATCAGAACGTAGAAATTTAATCTTCTTGTTACGTTGATTCTCTACCTCACTTTGAAACTCCTTAAACTTCTCGAAAGTTTCGGACTTATGTTTCATGAAATAGATATACCCATATCTACTCAAGTCATCCGTGAAGGTAAGAATATAACGATAACCACCGCGCGATGCTACACTCATTGGACCACATACATCGGTATGTATGATTTCCAATAAGTCCGTAGCTCGCTCCATCATACCAGAAAATGGAGTCTTAGTCATTTTTCCCATCAGACATGCTTCGCATCTTTCAAGTGATTCAAAATCAAGTGATTCAAGAAGTCCATCGGAATGGAGTTTCTTCATACATTTCACTCCAATGTGACCAAGACGACAGTGCCACATATAGGTCGAATTATCGCTTGATTTCAAACGTTTAGCCTCAATGTTGTTGATATGTGTATTTCCACTATCGAGATTCAATAAGAATAGACCATCTATCAAAGGTGCATGTGCATAAAACATATTACTCATAAATCGAACAACCATTATTCTCGGATTTAAACAAGTAACCGTCTCGCAATAAACAAGATCCCGATATAATGTTCATGCTCAACGCAGGCACCAAATAACAATTATTTAAGTATAAAACTAATCCCGATGGTAGATGAAGGGGTAGCGTGCCGACCGCGATCACATCAACCTTTGATCCGTTTCCCACGCGCATCGTCACCTCGTTCTTCGCTAGCTTCCGTTTATTCTGCAGCACCTATTTCGAGTTACAAATATGAGCAACCGAACCAGTATCAAATACCCAGGCACTACTACGAGTGCTAGTGAGATACACATCAATAACATGTATATCAGATATACCTTTCTTCTTGATGTTGCCGTTCTTCAAATCCGCCAAGTACTTTGGGCAATTCCGCTTCTAGTGACCTTCTCCCTTGCAGTAAAAGCACTCAGTATCAGGCTTAGGTCCAGCCTTGGTCTTCTTCGTCGGCGTGGTAACTTTCTTACCACCCTTCTTGAAGTGTCCCTTCTGCTTAGACTTGCCTTTCTTGAATTTGGTGGTCTTATTGACCAACAACACTTGGTGCTCTTTCTTGATCTCCACTTCTGCAGATTTCAACATGGCAAAGAGTTCTGGCAACGTCTTGTTCATGTTCTGCATGTTGTAGTTCATCACAAAGTTCTTGTAACTTGGTGGTAGTGATTGGAGGACACGGTAAATCCCCAAAGCATTAGGAATCACTATACCCAAGCTTTGAAGTTTGTTTGCGTGCCCAGACATCTTAAGAACATGCTCACTGACGGAGCTGCCCTCTTCCATCTTGCAGTTAAAGAACTTTTCAGAAGCCTCATAGCTTTCAATTGCCGCATGAGTCTCAAAAATCAATTTGAGATCCTCGACAATATCATATGGGTCTGAATCTTCAAACCTTTTCTGAAGCTCCGATTCCAAACCATACAAGATAGCACACTAAACTATGGAGTACTGATTCTTCCGAGCGAGGTAAACATTCTTTACTTCATCAGAAGCATCAGCTGCAGATGGGTCACCCAGCGGTGCATCCAGCACATAGGTCAAATTACCAGCTGTGAGGACAATCCTCAAATTGCGGAACCAATCCGCGAAGTTGCTTTCATTGTTTTTCAACTTTTCTTTCTCTAAGAACGCATTAAAATTGATGGTAGGGGCTGCCATTGATCTACAACATATTTGCAATAGTTTAGACTAAGTTTATGACAAATTGAGTTCAAATTAATTAATAAAGTTAATCTAGGTGAACTCCCACTCAAAACAATATCCCTCACATTGTTTTAGTGATCACACGAACCAAATCCACCACATCAAAACCGATCATCACGAGAGTTGATATAGTTTCAATGGCGAACAATCGACATGTTCATCATTTCTACTATATGATTCATGCTTTACCTTTCGGTGATCCGTGTTCCGAGACCATGTCTGTACATGCTAGGCTCGTCAAGATCAAACCTTAGTTTCCGCATGAGCAAATCTGGCTTGCTCACATTGTATACACTTGCGGAATCTAACACACCCGATCATCACGTGTTGCTTCGAAACAACAAGCTTTAGCAACGGTGCTAACTAAGGGTGAACACTTTATGACTTGAAATTCATGTGCATGAGGGATCATCTTATAATGCTACCGTCGTCTACTAACCAATACAAGATGCATAAAGGATTAACATCACATGCAATTCAATATATATGTGATATGATATGGCCTTTCTTCTTTGTGCTTCCGATCTCCATCTTCAAGCACGAACATGATCTCCATCATCACCGGCATCGCATCAAGGTCAATGACGCCTCTCCATGGTTGTCGTCCACCGGCTTCAACTATTACAACTACTTTGAATAGACACGTGGGTCTTAAACTGAAATAAAGACAACCATATGGCTCCTGCCGGTTGCCAACTTACAATAAGGAACATTGCATACATCAAATATAATCAGAATCATGGCCATATCACATCACTGCACACCCCTGCAAAACAAAGTTAGACGCCTCTACTTTCTTTGCATATTTTACGTGGTTTGGGGCTTTCAATAAGTGTCGTTCTAACTTACGAACAAGAACCACAACATTGATACTAGTATTGTTAATCACCCGTTGTAAATTGGATCTTAACTATGCTAGGAGAAACAGGCACCCGCAAAGCCACTTATGCAATACAAGTTGCATGTCAAGCGTGGAGCAAGTCTCATGAACGATGTCATGTAAGGTTAGCCCGGGCCGCTTCATCCCAACATACCGCAAGATGCAAAGTACACAAGAAGCAATCGACAATAAAAGCATCAACGCCCACAATGACCATTGCGTTCTACTCGTGCAACAGGTCTACATATAGACACGGCTCTGATACCACTGTAGGGTTTCGTAGCATGGAAAACAAAAATTTTCTATCGCATACAAACAAACAAGCCAAGATCTATCTACTAGATTGTAGCAACGAGTCGATGGAATAACTTACCCTCGAAGATTCCAAAGTGTTTAACGAGAGCGGATTCTCGTGGGTGATGTAGTCGTACTCTTCCCGATCTCAAGATCGCGTAGACGATCCTTCCGGCGCTGCGTTCCGGCAGCGCTCCCGCAGTCGGTCACACGTTCGGTACTCGACGAAGACCTTCCTCTCCCTTGTTCCAGCAGGCAGCGGAGGTTGTAGCACTCTCCTCAAGATTCCAGCAGCACAACGGCGTGGTACCGGAAGTAGAGGGAAGATCCCGCAGGGCTTCGCCTTAAGCCAGAGCGAGTATGGTGGAGTATGAGAGAGTCCCTCGGTGTTCTAGGGTTTAGAGACACCAAGGAGGGGACAAGACGGCGGATAGGGTTTAGCTAGGCGGCGGCGAGTTGATGCCCTAGGGGCCGGCGGCGGCTTGGAGGCGGCGGCGGCTTGGGGCTAGGGTTTTGGAGGAGAGGTACTTGTGTGTCTAGAGGAGGGAGCCCTGCCCCTCCTTATATAGGTGGAGGGGCCGGCGCGCCAAGGGGAGGGAGGGGAGTCCCTCCCCAACTCGGCTTGGGTGGTGCGCCGGCTTGGGGAGGAGGACTCCCTCCCCAACTCGGTTTCCCTCCTTCCTCCTCTTTTCCACTTTCCAAAACTTGTCGTTTGACTTTCAAACTAGCCGTTTGACTTTTCAATTTAGGATTTGATTAAACCCTTTGTTTTGGACAGCGAATACACTTAGTACATGATGCAATCATTCCAACTTGCAATGACACATTCATGTACCCCTTCCCCTCCGGAGTGCCGGACATTCCGAAACCTTCTAGAACATTCCCGATGAAAACACCGGAATCATTCCCGAACTCCGAAACGGAACTTTCCTTATATGAATCTTATTCTCCGGACCATTCCGGATCACCTCGTGATATCCCGGATCCCATCCGAGACTCCGAACAACATTCGGTCTCTTTCTCATACTACCATAACTACTCAAACAACGTCAAATCCTTAAGTGTGTCTCCCTACGGTTCGTGAATTATGCGGACATGATCGAGACACTTCTCCGAACAATAACCAATAGAGGAATCTGGAAATTCATATGGCTCCCACATATTTCTACGATTACTTTGCGATCGAATGAACCACTTACATACGATACCAATTTCCCTTTGTCTCACGATAGTTTACTTATCCGAGGTTATGGTCGTCGGTATCTCTGCATACCTAGTTCAACCTCGTTACCGATAAGTACTCTTTTCTCGTTGCCGTGATATGTGATCCCTTGTGATCCAGTCACATGCTTGCAAGCTAATTGGATGACATTCCACCGAGAGGGACCAGAGTATATCTATCCGTCATATGGATGGACAAATCCCACTCTTGATCCATGTGTCTCAACCAATACTTTCCGAACACTCAATGCCACCTTTATAGCCACCCAATTACGGTGTGGTGTTTGATGTCATCAAAGCATCCATCCGGTAAAGGTGATATGCATGATCTCATGGTCGAAGGAATTAGGTTACTATGTATCAGAGAGCATATAGCAATTGAACTATTGAAATGACTTGATCTTTATGCTACGCTTATCTATAGGAGTATGTCCATCATATCATTCTCCTAACGATATGATCTCGTTGTTGATAGCATCTCAATGTTCATGATAGGGAAACCACAATCATATATCAACCAACAAGCTAGTGTTGTATAGAGGCTATACTAGGGACTTCAAATTAAGTTTACAAATCACACAAGTATCAATGTTTCCTTGTTAATACTATTATAGCATGAATGTAAACATTTATCATAAACACAAAGATATAATAATAACTATATTTATTATTGCCTCTAGGGCATATCTCCAACAGTTTGTCTATCACATTATTCTCCAAATAATATGTCCTCATTGTCAATTGGAACTATCACCATGATCTCGAAACCATAAGATATATCAAATAAAAACACTTTATTATTTGCCTCTAGGGCATATCTCCTTCACAAACATCATATAATATTGCTTAAAGCTATACTCTGATTTGTTCTTAATTCAAGATGTCATGGATATTTCCCTTTCTTGAGGAGTATAAGAGAGAGATGTATTCCATCTCTATGTTAGAATGTGATGCTCATATTATTTCCTTTATCAGGCATATATAGAAAATTCCATGAATCTTTATCATTGATGAATTGTTTTGTGACCACTACAATTTAAAAAGAGAGTAGATAAGTGAAACCATGAACCCCAGTCCGATTTTTATCATAAGAAACACCTTTACGTTGCATCTACTATCATTTATAATTTCTGCAATTTATTATTTCGAAAATACAAAAATACTTTTCCTACTTGCAATCACTCATAAAAACCCCAAAACAACTCTACTATCTTCCATATCATCTAGTTCACATTTATTTATTTACTTTATTTTAGTTTACTTTATTTATATTTCATATTACTAATACAAAACCTTGTGCTTGACAACCACTTGGTGGAGTTGCGGAAACAAGACAAATTATTTTACTTTACAGGTTACTTGAAGAGGAGAAGACAAATATGCTTCCAATTCCCCGAGAGTTTGATATAAACCCTCGAGTCACCCTTGTGTGTAAAAGAAGCTTGCTATAACACTCTGCACTTGGAGTCCCAACGAAATATGGCCATGTTACCAGGCAAAGAAAACATGAAGAATACGTTACCAGGCGGGTGGTATGGAGTCCCAACCATTCGAGTTGTAATGGTACTTACCTCTAGAAAAGGGTTGGAGCATCTCATAGTAGAGTACGGTTGAAGTCGTACCCTCTTGCGGTGCATCGGCATCATATAGATGAATAAGTTCTTGATTTCAAGCGAGTGTTGATGCACCAAGTGTGGTGAACATTCCTCCTTATATAGCTTCAATGAGAGGATTAGACATGCATATATAATCATTAAACCTTACCTTGGTTACCGTTGTAGGGGAACACTTCACAATATTCTTCCTTTTGCAGCAGGCAGTAAATCAGGTCCTAGTATATTAGCATATAAAGATTCATAGCAAGGTTCTATCTCTAGTAAATCATTAGTAAAGCTCTCCTAATAAGTGTCCAGGAACAAGGCCTCCATAGATAAATTACAATCAGTTTTAGCAATACAAGAATCATTACTATAGAGACGCATCATTATCAAACAAAGTATTTGTAGTGTGCCAATATTTTTCAACCTTACCTTTTTGTTGTTCCTCCTCTTTATCTTGTTGTTCCTGCAAATGGTTATCTTCGGGCACAATAGACCGTGCCTTACTCTCTACCACAAGTGGATTATCACTAAGATGTTCTTGGCAATAAGATTGTAACATTGGTAACAAGTTGGTAAGTTTCATATGAAGCATACTATCACTACTCTTTCTTATGATTGAATCTTTTGAGAGTAGATCATGGACACTTTTATAAACCAAATACTGTAAGACTTCAACACTATTGTAAGATACTATGGATTCTTCAAGAGTCACTAGTGCACACGTATGCCTCTAACACTAGTTCGGAGAGGCCTCTAACACTGGTTATAAAACCGCTGCTGCGGGTTCGATGTTAGAGACCCCCCTTTAACACCGGTTCTTATACGAACTGCTGTTAAAGGGTGGCGCACGTGTGGGATTCCGCAGGGCGCAGACCACCCCCCTTTATCACCGGTTCGTAACATGAACCGCTGTTAAAGGTTCTTTAACGCGGGAGGAAAATGGCCTAAATCTCTGCCGCGGCAGAGTTCTGCCGCCGCCCCTTTTTGGGCGGATTTCTGTGGCGGAGGGGACAAGGGGAGGGGAGGGGGATCGATCGGGAGAGGTATACACATACATCGTCGGTACATATGTACATCGATAATTAAGAAACTATTATTATGCACAAACATCGTCATTGTGGTATTCTCCGTACACGTTCAAGCATCAAGTATAAGACAAACACGTTCAAACATATATACAATATAACATCTCCGTACACGTTCATTTTGGATATCTAAAGAGTTCTCCATCAGGCGTGACGACCTCATCAAGTATGAACCCCGCCAATTCCTCTTGAATGGATCGTACGCGGTCAAATGGTAGGAGGTTGTCCCGCATCCGTTCGATCTAAATATATATGAAGAATGGGATCAATATATATATAAGAATGAAACTCAATACAATTGATGGTAATAAAATAATGTTGTGTACTTAGTTTACGTACTCTAAGTTGTTCTAGTGCGGCTTGGCCCGTCGCACATATCGTGTTGCGAATGAACTCGCAAACGTAGTATCCATATAAGTTATTGCCGACTCCCTGCTGCGCGCACTTTACGAGAATAGAGAGTTCAATCAAAATAATAATCAATAAAGCATGCTATAATAGAATTAAAAGCAGAATCAAAGATATACACAGACCTAGCTATCTAGTATTACTTACATTTTGATCTACAAATTGTAGTTCTTCTGACCATTCACCCACGGCCCTGCCCGTGAACCTTTTCCAAACCCTGTCCGGCAAAGAAAATGAATAAAGGAGTAATTAATTACTTATTGTCATGAAAGTTGCCGATCTAGTGCGATAATATAATTGAAATTACCTCTGGAGCATTGCTTTAAAGTCTGCCCATAGCTATTTGTCTTTTCGTGCCGAGTCCATGACAAGGACTTTTCCTGCGTCAACTTGAATGACTAGCAAAATAAAGTGGAACCTGCACACGCATAACTCATCATTAGTTACACTTAACATCGAGTAAGCCGAAACAGAATGTGTACAAGAGAGGGTAACACTCACGAGAAGTTGTAAGGCAATATTATTTCCCTTTTGGTTTGTTGTCTCGGTAAAGAACTCAGCAAGAAATCTTCTGTTTTCCCGAGTTTGTGTTTTACCACTTGTTCATGAACTCTATTTGGGTCAACGAACCCAATGTCATAAGGGCCTCCTTTCATGCATTCCATAACCTTTTTCCTACATAATAGTGTATACATATATGGTGATCATATATATACATGCAATTAATGAATTTAATGAGTTTAGATAGAAATTACATAAATAGTACATACACACAATAAAGGCTGAGGGCAGCTTTGTCGAGTTCCTTCTGATTGAATAAAAAAATGCAAGTCTTGAATGTTGAAGGTGATATGGTCGTCTCCACACAAGAAAATCTCATCTCTTATATGCGCCGTGATCCATTCTCCCTTTGTCGTCTTGCAGAAATTAAGGTACCACTTATGCAATATTTGCATCTTTGTTGGTAGATTCTTGAGCTCCTCTTTCTTGACGATATTCTTCCCGTACTTCCATGGCTGTATGGGGTTGACACCGCCTTTGGGAAATTGGTCTCCCATGATGTTCAAGTATAGAATGTAAGTCATCCCCATCTCATTGGCCTTTCTTTGTAGCTCTTGCTCGTAATCATTTACACGAGGAGCTAACCGTGTATCGAACACTTGGAGCGGGGCACACGATTGGTTTTCCTGCTCTCCGAGCTGGGGAACTGTTTTCCGGGGTTCATGGTACTACTTTCAGACTCCCTCCGCCTTGCATCCCCCTTTATAATCTGGAGTTCGTAGTCTGACACAAGTGGGGGTTCAGGTTTGAAAAGATTATCGTAAAACTTCTCCACCACCGCCGGATCTAGTTTCTCCTTTGGCTCGGCCCGTTTAGGTGGAAAGAATTTCTTAACCTCATCTTCCGAGATCCTCTTGTTCTCGTCGCTGCGATTCCACGGTTATACCGATAATGGCTTGGCGGAAGGCTGCGGGATATAGTTCCTTGAACTCTTCGGCGTATGGTTTCCTGCAGATTTGTTCGTTGTAGTAGTACTAGTGCTCTTTGTGGCAGTGCTCTTCCACTTACGCTGACACGCAGGAGATGGCTGATGCGCCGGAGATGGCTGATGCGCCGGAGATGGCTGACGCGCAGCGGCGGAGACGGCTGACGCGGCAGAGACGGCATGGGATTATTCTGATGACCCGGAGACGGCTGAGGCGGCTCAGATTGCTGACGCTGCGAAGACGAAGGGGAATCCAGTGGCCTCCAATTTGGAAGCACGATGTGTTCCTTCTTCCAGAGAATGGTTGTTTTCACTGCAAATTTCAGTTGAGTTTCCCCTTCACCTGTAGCTTGTTCAAGCTGTGCTTCCTCATATTCCTTCACAACCTCATCCATCCCGATAATAGCATAGCCATCTGGAATCGGTCGGGAGTGGTAAGTTCCACCATGAACATGAGGTAAGGCATAGACGACCGCCACCTTAATGGATAAGCCCATTAATCTCACATGTAGCTCAGCTTGTTCGCTCTTCTAGGTCCTTGACCATACCAAATACCTCCTCACCAGTACGGAGGACAGGCTTCCTCCGGGGTTCTGCCAGACGTTTGATATGCTTGCCTTTCTTTCTTATGGGATGCAGGTTCGGAAGAAATGACGATGCCCTAGGTACACAACCTTCTTACATTTATCCAAATATACACTTTCAGTCTCATCTGAGTAGTGTGTGCATGCTTTGAATCCCTTGTTTGTCTGCCCTGAAATGTTACTAAGAGCACACCAATCATTGAAGGTTATGAAAAGCAACGCTTGTAGGTCAAATGACTCCCCTTTGTGCTCATCCCACATACGTACACCTGTTTTGGCCCACACCTGTAAAAGTTCTTCAACTAATGTCCTTAGGTACACATCAATATCGTTGTCGGGTTGCTTCGGGCCTTGGATGAGCACTGGCATCATAATGAACTTCCACTTCATGCACAACCAAGGAGGAAGGTTATAGATACATAGAGTCACATGCCAGGTGCTATGACTGCAACTGTGCTCCCCAAATGGATCCATGCCATTTGTACTTAGACCAAACCTTAAGTTCCTTGCGTCACGTGCGAAGTCCGGGTACTCTCGCTCGACTTTTCTCCACTGTGACCCATCAGCGGGGTGTCTCAACATCGCGTCTTTCTTACGGTCTTCCATGTGCCATCGCAACAACTTGGCATGCTCTTTGTTTCTGAAGAGACATTTTAACCGTGGTATTATAGGAGCATACCACATAACCTTGGCATGAACCTTCTTCCTAGGGGCCTCACCCTCAACATCGCCAGGGTCGTCTCGTATGATCTTATACCGCAGTGCAGTGCATACCGGGCATGCATCCAAATTCTTGTACTTCTCACCACGATAGAGGATGCCGTCATTAAGGCAGGCATGTATCTTCTGCATGTCTAATCCTAGATGTCAGACAACCTTATTTGCTTGGTATGTACTGTCGGGCAATTCATTATTTCTTGGAAGCAGATTCTTCATTTTTACCAACAATTTTGAAAATGCGCTGTCAGTCGCACCGTTCTCTGCCTTCCATTGCAGCAACTCCAGTGTGGTACCTAGCTTTTTTGTGGCCATCTTCGCAAGTTGGGTACAACAATGTTTTTTGATCCTTTGACATCTGCTCCAGCTTCTCCTTCTCCTTTTTAGTTTCACATTCTTCCTTCGCATCAGTAATGGCCCGACCAAGATCGTCATCAGCGGGCCCATCTGCTGCCTCTTGATCTTCATCTACCCCCGTTGCAGTATCATCGTATTCAGAATACATATTATGATAGTTGTCATCATCCTCTTCTTCTTCGTTGTCTTCCATCATAACCCCTCTTTCTCCGTGCTTGGTCCAACAATTATAGCTAGGTATGAAACCGGACCAAAGCAGGTGGGCATGAATGGATTTGGTATTTGAGTAGTCTTTCTTGTTCTGACATTCAACACATGGACAACACATAAAACCATTGTGACCACGGTTTTCCTTAGCCACAACGATGAAAATTTGGAGGCCCGTAATTTACTCGCAAGTGTGTCGGTCACCGTACATCCATTGCCGGTTCATCTGCATTATATAATTAATTACGTATATCAAAAATCATTACAATACATCATGAATTAATAGGGAGATGACCACTTTTACATTACATCAATGACACATGAAAGGATAAAGTTGCCGACCTCAACCGAGAAGGAAAGAACAACGAGAAAACTTAATTCGAGCTCTCGGGCATTTCACCGAGCACCTCTTGTGCATAGGAAGAAAACACAAACTAGCACACCTCTCACCCTCTTTGCTAAGCTCCAAAATGAGAGAATAAAAAAAGTGAGAGAGAGGGGTGTGGGCTGTGGTGTATTATATAGGCGCACCCCCTTTAACACCGGTTCAAGCCACGAACCGGTGTTAAGGGGGGGGGGGGTTGGAGATATGCCCAAGAGGCAATAATAAAGTGGGTTATTATCATATCTTCATACTTATGATATATGTTTACATACCATGCTATAATTGTATTAACAGGAAACATTAATACTTGTGTGATTTGTAAACATAAAAGAGTCCCTAGTAAAGCCTCTTGTTAAACTAGCTTGTTGGTTAATATATGATCATGGTTTACTGATCATGAACATAGAGATGTTATTGATAACAGGGTCATATCATTAGGAGAATGATGTGATGGACATACTCCTATAGATAAGCGTAGCATAAAGATCAAGTCATTTTGATAGTTCAATTGCTATATGCTTTCTGATACATAGTAACCTAATTCCTTCGACCATGAGATCATGCATATCACCTTTACCGGATGGATGCTTTGATGACATAAAACACCATACCGTAACTGGGTGGCTATAAAGGTGGCATTGAGTGTTCGGAAAGTATTGGTTGAGACACATGGATCAAGAATGGGATTTGTCCATCCATATGACGGATAGATATACTCTGGGCCCTCTCGGTGTAATGTCATCCAATTAGCTTGCAAGCATGTGACTGGCTCACAAGGGATCACATATCACGGGAACGAGAAAAGAGTACTTATCGGTAACGAGGTTGAACTAGGTATGCAGAGAAACCAACGATCAAAACCTCGGATAAGTAAATTATCGTGAGACAAAGGGAAATTGGTATCGTATGTAAGTGGTTCATTCGATCGCAAAGTAATCGTAGAAATATGTGGGAACCATATGAATTTCCAGATTCCTCTATTGGTTATTGTTCGGAGAAGTGTCTCGATCATGTCCGCATAATTCACGAACCGTAGGGAGACACACTTAAGGATTCGACGTTGTTTGAGTAGTTATGGAATGATGAGTAAGAGACCGAATGTTGTTCGGAGTCTCGGATGGAATCCGGGATATCACGAGGAGATCCGGAATGGTCCGGAAAATAAGATTCATATAAGGAAAGTCATGTTTCGGAGTTGGAGAATGGTTCCGGTGTTTTCATCGGGAATGTTCTAGAAGGTTCCGGAATGTCCGGCACTCCGGAGGGGAAAGGGTACATGAATGTGTTATATCAAGTTGATATGATTGCATCATGTACTAGGTGTCATCGCTGTACCAAAATAGAGGGTTTATTCAAATCCTAGTTTGAAAAGTCAAACGGCTAGTTTGAAAGTCAAACGGCTAGTTTTGGGAAAGAGGAGAAGGAGGTTTGAAACCGACTTGGGGGAGGAGTTCCTCCTCCCACCGCCGGCCCACCTTGGGTCCGAGTTGGGGAGGGACTCCCCTCCCCAGGCGCGCCTCCCTCCACCTATAAGAGGAGGGGCAGGGCTCCCCTCCTAGACACACAAGTTGCCTCCCTCTAAACCTAAACCCTAGCCACAGCCTAGGGATTTCTCCCAAGCCGCCGAGTTAGAGCTTCTAATTGCCCTAGCCGCTGGTTTAGCCCCTTCTAATTGGTGTGTCTAAACCCTAGATCACCAAGGCTCTCTCATAGTCCACCATACTCGCTCCGGCTTAAGGCGAAGCCCTGCGAGATCTCCCCTCTACTTCCGGTACCACGCCGTCGTGCTGCCGGAATCGCGAGGAGAGTGCTACAACCTCCGCTGCCTGCTGGAACAAGGGAGAGGAAGGTCTTCGTCGAGTACCGAACGTGTGACCGACTGCGGGAGCGCTGCCGGAACGCAGCGCCGGAAGGATCGTCTATGCGATCTTGAGATCGGCAAGAGTACGACTACATCACCCACGAGAATCTGCTCTCGTTAACCGCTTTGGAATCTTCGAGGGTGAGTTCCTCTATCGACTCGTTGCTACAATCTAGTAGATAGATCTTGGCTTGTTTGTTTGCATGCGTTAGAAATTTTTTGTTTTCCATGCTACGAACCCCTACATTGGTATCAGAGCCGTGTCTATATGTAGATCTGTTGCACGAGTAGAACACAATGGTCATTGTGGGCGTTGATGCTTTTGTTGTCGATTGCTTCTTGTGTACTTTGCATCTTGCGGGATGGTGGGATGAAGCGGCCCGGGCTAACCTTACATGACATCGTTCATGAGACTTGCTCCACGCTTGACATGCAACTTGTATTGCATAAGTGGCTTTGCGGGTGCCTGTTTCTCCCAACATAGTTAAGATTCAATTTACAACGGGTGATTGACAATACTAGTATCAATGTTGTGGTTCTTGTTCGTAAGTTAGAGCGACACTTATTGAAAGCCCCAAAGCACGTAAAATATGCAAAGAAAATTAGAGGCGTCTAACTTTGTTTTGCAGGGGTGTGCTGTGATGTGATATGGCCATGATTGTGATTATATTTGATGTATGCAATGTTCCTTATTGTAAGATGGCAACTGACAGGAGCCATATGGTTGTCTTTAAATTCTGTTAAGACCCGCGTGTCTATTCAAAGTAGTTGTAATAGTTGAAGCTGGTGGACCTTAACCATGGAGCAGCGTCATTGACCTTGATGCAATGCCGGTGATGATGGAGATCATGTTCGTGCTTGAAGATGGAGATCGGAAGCACAAGAAGAAAGGCCATATCATATCACATATTATGAATTGCATGTGATGTTAATCCTTTTATGCATCTTGTATTGCTTAGTTCACGACGGTAGTATTATAAGATGATCCCTCAAGCACACAATTTCAAGTTTTAAAGTGTTCATCCTTAGTAAGCACCGTTGCTAAAGCTCGTTGTTTCGAAGCACCATGTGATGATCGGGTGTGTTAGATTCTGGGAGTGTATACAACGTGAGCAAGCCAGATTTGCTCATGCAGAAGCTAAGGTTTGATCTTGACGAGCCTAGCATGTACAGACATGGTCTCGGAAGACGGATCACCGAAAGGTAAAGCATGAGTCATATAGTAGATATGATGAACATGTTGATTGTTCGCCATTGAAGCTACATCAACTCTCGTGATGATCGGTTTTGATGTGGTGGATTTGGTTCGTGTGATCACTAAAACAATGTGAGGGATATTGTTTTGAGTGGGAGTTCAATGGCAATATGATTAAAAGTTGAACACTATTTATCATAAATTAAATCAAAGTGAATTTGCATAGTTGTTGTAGTCATTGGCATCCGTTTACCACCTTGCGCTTAGTTATAATTGAGATGATAGAACTATAGAATTCTGGTTATTTACTTTACGAACTGGTATCGTATTGTTTTAAAGTGTTAATCTAAAGTTTAATAGTCCTATTGCAAACTTTCAGTAAAGTTCCGGTTACTCCATGAAGTTTAATAATTGGTATTAAAACAAGAGTGACAATTCCAAGTGTTAGTGTATAAGTATCATGTTTGTCTCCTTGATTCTTGATATTCAAAGGATTGTCTTAATATCAAGGTTATCTAGGATCTGAAAGAGTTGTTTCAGAAACCATGATGTGTGGAAGATATTGTGATATCTGAAACGAAGTTTTGGTTGCAACATGACAGAGTATAATATGGCAAAAGTCATGTTCTCATATTTGATGAGAATTTGCAAAGGGTTGGAGACACTAGTTGTCCTATTCCGCCAAAAGGTTTTGGATAGCAACATTATACTCAAGATTCATCTTTATAAGCTGAAAGTAGCTTGATCATGGATAATTCCATGATAAGGGTGAATATTTGATGTAGGTAAAATATTTACTACACCAAGAGATTACTAAAGAAAGGAATTTGGAAGAACACCAAACATTTGATGATGGTGATCTACTTCAAAGTGCAAGTCCAAAGACATTGGTATTTAATTATACACGCTTTGGATTATGTGTCATATGTATGACTCCACTATTGATGTTGATAGATTCTTTCAAACAGAAAAGGAAATACTGAAAGAGAATCTCATAAATATATGGCAGAAAAGAAAAGACTAGAATTGTTCAGTTTAAGTATATAGATGATATACATGTTATGGCCATATTCTTTGCTTATTAAACAATGTGGTTCTTAAGTATTTGATACTGAATTTGTTGGTGTGAATCGTCATACGAAACAACACAATTCATGAACTACAATGGCCTAAGTAACTAGCAAAAGAATATGTGATGATGTTCATCGAGAACAAATAAAGGGTTATTGTGTTGCTCGTTAAACATCAAAGTTTGCCTTCGAGATTTGTTTTATCAGGTATTATGAGAACAAAAGGGTTGTTCAAATAATTGTCGTAATCCATAAAAGATGGATTATTCACAAATCTCGTTGGAGAAATCACATCCATAAAACTAGTGCTAAAAATGTCGAAAGACAAATTGATTGATAGATCACTTAGGAAGTGACATCGCCGTTTAAATTATATTTGAAAGAAAACATGAAGAAACTCCATGTGGATGGAATTTTGGAGTCTTTTGATTTTGATCACATGACACTTGTGAAACTTTCCTAGAGATAGTTAAAACTTCGTTCATAGGCCAAAAGGGAACGAATGACTAGCCTATTGGAACTTGTACAAATTGTTATACGAAGTCCATTATGTGTAGTCAAGAGCGATGGATTTCAACTTCATATGCTTTCTCCGAAAATTTGAGTGAATATATGAATATTTACTTAATAAGGATGAAGTATGAAACATTTGAAAAGTTCAAGGACTTTCAAGATGAAGTGCAAGATCATTGTAACAAGAATATAAATAGTTTATGATAAAATCATAAAGGAAGATATTTGAGTTACAAAGTTTAGCATAATACCTAAGATTTAAGGAATCGTTCCGTGGATTTGCATGTCCCAAAACACCATAAGAGTATGGAGCATTCGAGATATGTAATTAAACCTTGTTTGACATGGTGAGATCAAAGGTGTAATTCATACAATGCCATTATATTTTAAAGATTAAAAGCTTGAGAGACTACCGTTTTTCCACTGAAAAGAGCTTCATCATAATCCGTTGAAATGACACCATATAAAGTTATGGTTTGGGATAAAACCCAAGTTGTCCTTTCTTAAAACATTGGTATGCTTTGCATAAGAAAGATGTTTGCAACCAAAGTCGGATGAACCTATCTTTGTATGTTATTTCGAATAACTGTTAAGTATTCCTCCATAACACCAGAGACAAAAGTGTTTGTCGCTTAGAATGTCAAGTTTCTTTGAGAAGGAATTTTTCGTGAAAAGTAAAGTGGGAGGACAATAGAACTTTGATAAGGTTAAAAGAACCTTAGCTATATGTGCAGAGCTGCGCATCGCCGAAAAGTGTTCCGAAGGCAGCAACAATGCTCATGGCTCACGTGCCTCAAAGGTTGTGGTCACGGAGATCTAAGTTCCTATTGAAACAAGTAGGTCGGGTAAACAAATCAAATATCAAGATTTGAGGGTTGAATCATTATTTGATAATAATGAACCGACTACATGCAAAGAAGCAATGATGGGCCCTGACTCCGTCAAATGTCTTGAAGCCATAAAATCCGTGATAGTTCCATACACGAGAAATCAAGTTTTGAACTTGAAGGACCCTCGAGAAAGGTGTAAGACCTGACAGTTGTGTTTGGATCTATAAAGAAATAGACATGAATATTTCGCATCTATGAAATGGTCGACATGTTGGGAAAGAGGTCACAACAATGTTCAAGGGTTGACTATGACAAGATTTAATCTTTCATAGCGATATTTAGTCTAGACGGATTAATGTAGCAACCATGACATATAATTTTGTTATGTGTTGGATAAACAAAACAAATTCTTCTAATAGAAGGGTTACCTAGGATGTGTGCATGACACGGTCCAAAGGGTTTTGTTAGTTCAAAGGATGCTAAATGCATATGCAAACTGAAGGGTTTCGCGGCATAGTAAATCAAAATTTTCTACGGAGCGAACAGAGGGAAAGCCAAGATCTAATCTAGGAGATGCAAACAACGAGAGATATTGGATTAGATCTTCATACCCTTGAAGATTCGCACAGCGGAATGTTCGTCGGAACGTGGGTGATGTAGTCGTACTCGCTTCTCCTCCTCGCGATCCGATCCGATCTAGCACCACAAGTGGCGGTGCCTCCGTGAGATGCACACATGCAGCACCTCGACGTCTCCTCCTTCCTCGGACCAGCAAGTATGGTGGAGATATAGATTGGATCTACAACACGACGGCGTGGTGTATATGGTGGAGAATTTCTGCAGCAGGGCTTCGCCTACAAACAGTCGGGAGGGAGAGAGGAAAGCTAGCAAGGCGGCTAGGGTTTGGAGGAGAGGTGTAGGGGTTTGGTGCGCCCCCACCCCTCTTTATATAGAGGGGGGCGCAGCCCTAGCCCCTCCCCCAAGCCCAAAGGATAAGGAGTGGGGGGCATGGACTCTCCCCTCTTCTAGAAACCCTATCTCTAGTTCAAACGATTTAAACTCTCTAGGATCGGCTGGGCCCTATGGGGCCTTGTGCCCCTGGCCCAATGCGGCCAGGACACTCCCTCATAGGCCCATGCCCCCTCCCGGAAGGTGGGGCCACGTTGGTCCCCTTCCGGAAGGTTCTAGAAGCTTCCGGTACAATACCGATTAACCCGGAACAATTCCGAACTCCAAAAACTGCATTGCCTTATATGAATCTTATTCTCCGGACCATTCCGGAACCTCTCGTGATATCCCGGATCCCATCCGAGACTCCGAACAAAAATTCATAAACCAATTATCCAATCTATCCTAGCGTCGAGATACGTTAAGTGTGTGACCCTGCGGGTTCGAGAATATGCAGACATGATCTTCTATAAATAATCAATAGCGGGGTCTAGGCACCCATATTGACTCCCACACATTCATCGATGATCATATCGGATGAACCACGATGCCAGGATTTAATCAATCCCATATATATATTCCCTTCGTCCCGTGATATTTTACTTGCCCGAGATTCGATCGTCGGTACCGTCATACCTAGTTCAATCCCGTTCACAGCAAGTACTTTACTTGTTCCGTAATCCGATATCACTTTGTGATTAAATCCTTAATCACATGCTTGCAAGCGGTGTTGATATCGATTACCGAGTGGGCCCGAAGTATATCTCTCCGACTTGGGAGGGACAAATCCCATCTCGATACATACAACCCAACAGACACTTTCTGATCACCTGAGAGACACCTTTATGATCACCCTCTCATAGGATGACGTTTGATAACCTCAAAGCTTTCTTCCGATACCAGGGAGTTGTATTATCTCATGGTCTAAGGAATACAATATTTGACATAGGAAAAGCTTCGCAAAGATGAACACGATGAAACGATCTAATTGCTTTGCTTAGTTTGGGTCTGTCCATCATATCATTCTCCAATGAAATGATCTCATTATCAATTGACAACTCATGTCTATGGTTAGGAAACCTTAACCATCATTGATCAATGAGCTAGTCCTTAGAGGCGTACCAGGGACACGGTGTTGTTCACAAACCACACAAGTATTAATGTTTCCGCTTAATACAATTCTAGCATGGAATATAAACTTTATCATGAACATGAATTATAATAATAACATCTTTATTATTGCCTCTAGGGCATAATTCCAACAGTCTCCCACTTGCACTAGAGTCAATAATCTAGTTTACATCTGGTAACAATCTCACACCCATGGCACTGAGGTGTTGATCATGTTTTACACGTGGAAGAGGTTTAGTCAATGGATCTGCGACATTCAGATCTGTATGTACTTTGCTAATCTCCAGATCTCCATCTGCAATATAATCTCGGATTATATGAAACTTGCGGTTGATATGCTTGGTCTTTGGATGATATCTTGGTTCCTTAGCGAGTGTTATGGCGCCAGTGTTGTCACACAATATCTCCAGTGGGTCCAATGCACTTGGAACCACGCCAAGCTCAGTGATGAAGTTTCTAATCCAAACTCCTTCACTTGACGCTTCTTCAGCAGCCATGTATTCCGCTTCTACTGTAGATCCCGCGATCACGCTTTGCTTGCAGCTTCTCCAGCTCACAGCTCCTCCATTCAAAATATAAACGTATCCTGTCTGAGATTTGGAATCATCCTTGTCGGTGTCAAAACTAGCGTCGACGTAACCTTTTATGACAAGCTGTTCATCACCCCCATAGACTAAGAACATTTCTTTAGTCATATTTAGGTACTTTAGGATGTTCTTCACGGCTGTCCAGTGTTCCACTCCTGGATCACTTTGATATCTGCTCGTCAAACTAAGAGCATTGGACACATCCGGTCTAGTACACAGCATGGCATACATGATAGAACATATGGCCGAGGCATAAGGCACTTTGCTCATAGCTTCCCTATCATTTACCGTAGCTGGACACTAAGCCTTGCTCAATATCTTACCTGACAACATAGGCACTGAACCTTTCTTTGCCTTATCCATTCTGAACCTTTTCAGAACTTTGTCTAGGTATGTACTCTGGCTTAAAGCTATCAGGCGTCTTTGTCTATCTCTATAGATCTTGATGCCCAATATATAAGCAGCTTCACCTAGGTCTTTCATTGAAAAACACTTGTTCAAATAACTCTTCACATCGTTAAGCATGTTGATGTCATTTCCGATAATCAATATGTCATCCACATATAGTACCAGAAACGTCACCGAGCTCCCACTCACTTTCTTGTAGATACAAGCTTCGTAGCAATTTGGAACAAATCCAAAGCTCTTGATCACTTGATCAAAACGAAGGTTCCAACTCCGAGATGCTTGCTTCAGTCCATAAATGGAACGCTGAAGTTTGCATACTTTACTAGCATCCTTAGGATCGACAAAACCTTCGGGTTGCATCATATAGAACTCTTCATCAATGTTGCCATTGAGGAAAGCAGTCTTGACATCCATCTGCCATATTTCATAATCATGAAACGCAGCAATTGCTAATAAAATCCAAATTGACTTAAACATTGCTACGGGAGAGAAAGTCTCATCGTAGTCAACACCTTGAACTTGTCGAAAACCTTTCGCGACAAGCCGTGCTTTATAGACGGTAACATTACCATCCGCGTCCGTTTTCTTCTTGAAGATCCATTTGCACTCAACGGCCTTTCGGTCGCTAGGAGGGTCCACCAAAGTCCATACTTGGTTTTCGCTCATGGATCCCAATTCGGATTTCATGGCTTCTAGCAATTTCTCAGAGTCTGGGCTCATCATCGCTTCCTCATAGTTCGTAGGTTCACTGTCTTCTACTAACAAGACAGTCAAGACAGGGTTGCCGTACCACTCAGGAGGGGCACGCGACCTTGTCGACCTGCGACGTTCAGTAGCAGCATTGTCCGAAGCTTCATGATCCTTGTCATTAGCTTCCTCTATTGTTGGTGCAGGCGGCACTGGAACAATTTCAGGTGCTGCGCTACTCTCCAATTCAAGAGAAGGTTCAATAACCTCGTTAAGCTCTACTTTCCTCCCACTCACTTCTTTCGAGAGAAACTCCTTCTCAAGAAAGGAACTGTTCTTTGCGACAAACACTTTGCCTTCGGTTCTGTGATAGAAGGTATACCCAATTGTTTCCTTAGGGTATCCTATGAAGACGCATTTCTCCGCTTTGGGTTCGAGCTTGTCCGATATCAACTTCTTGACGTAAGCTTCGCATCCCCAAACTTTAAGAAACGACAACTTAGGTTTAGCACCAAACCACAGTTCATACGGTGTCGTCTCAACGGATTTAGATGGTGCCCTATTTAAAGTGAATGCAGCGGTTTCTAATGCATAACCCCAAAATGATAACGGCAAATCAGTAAGAGACATCATTGATCGGACCATATCTAATAGGGTTTGATTCTGGCGTTCAGACACACCATTGCGCTGTGGTGTTCCGGGTGGCGTGAGTTGTGAAAATATTCCACTTGCTTTAAGATGCGTGAGAAAATCATAACTCAAATATTCACCTCCACGATCGGATCGTAGAAACTTAATCTTTCTATTACGATGATTCTCCACTTCATTCTGAAATTCCTTGAACTTTTCAAATGTTTCAGATTTATGTTTCATTAAATAGATATACCCATATATACTTAAGTCATCGGTAAAAGTGAGGAAATAGCAATATCCACCGCGCGTCGAAATACTCATCGGTCCTCATACATCGGTATGTATGATTTCCAACAAGTCCGTTGCTCGCTCCATCATTCTGGAGAACGGGGTTTTGATCATCTTGCCCATGAGGCATGGTTCGCATGTGTCAAATGATTCAAAAGCAAGAGACTCCAAAAGTCCATCAGAATGGAGTTTCTTCATGCGCTTTACACCAATATGACCTAGATGACAGTGCCACAAATAAGTAGTATTATCACTATCTACTTTGCATCTCTTAGCCTCAATGTTATGGATGTGTGTTTCATCCCTTTCGAGATTTAGAAGAAATAAACCATTCATAAGAGGTGCATGACCATAAAAGATGTTACTCATATAAATAGAACAACCATTATTCTCCGATTTAAATGAACAACCGTCTTGCAATAAACACGATCCAGAAATAATGTTCATGCTCAACGCAGGCACATAATAACACTTATTAAGGTTTAAAACTAATCCCGAAGGTAAAACTAAGGAGAGTGTGCCGACGGCCATCACATCAACTCTTGATCCATTGCCAACGCGCATCGTCACCTCATCCCTCGCAAGCCGCCGTCTATTCCGTAGCTCCTGTTTCGAGTTACAAATATTAGCAACTGAACCGGTATCAAATACCCAGGCACTACAACGAGGGCTAGTAAGGAAAACATCAATAACATGTATATCAAATATACCTTTGATGGTGCCAGCCTTTTTGTCCGCTAAGTACTTCGGGCAGTTTCGCTTCCAGTGACCCTTGTCCTTGCAATAGAAGCACTCAGTGTCCGGTTTAGGACCAGACCTGAGCTTCTTCTCAGCAGGGGCAACGCGCTTGCCGTCGCCTTTCTTGAAGGGCTTCCTTGCACCCTTACCTTTCTTGAAGGTGGGGGGCTTGTTGACCATCAACACATGATTATTCTTTTTGATGTTCACCTCCGCCACTTTCATCTTAGCGAAGAGCTCAGTGATCATATCAGTGGAACCAATCTGATTGTGATCAACTACAAAACTTTTGTAGCTAGGAGTGTCAATCTTGAGCTCCTCTGGAATCTTGCAGTCCAGTTGCTCAAGGCGTTGAGTGTAGCCCGACATCTTAATGGCGTGCTCACTAACGGAACTCCCTTCCTCCATCTTGTAGTTAAAGAATTTCTTAGAGATCTCATATCTCTCAGAACGGGCCTGAGTCTGAAACATAGTTTTCAGCTCCTCAAGAATCTCAAAGGGCCCGGGATACTTTTCAAAACGATTTTGAAGATCCGATTCCATAGCATACAACATGGCGATCTTAATCAAATCATAATCATCCTTGCGCGACTGATAAACAACCTTTTCATCAGCCGGCGCATCTATAGCAGGAGCGTCACCTAGCGCTTTCTCAAGGACATAGTCCTTTTGTCCGCCAGCGAGAATGATTCTCAGAATGCGGAACCATTTGGTGAAGTTAGACCCATTGTTTCTAAGCTTTTCTATCTCATCAAAAATGTTGAAGTTGAAGTTGGACTTGGCCATGGGATCTACAGTATTTTCAAGTACAATTTAGACTATGTTCATGATAAATAGTTCAACTTAATCAAATTACTAGATGAACTCCCACTAAATTCAACATTCCTCAAGTTGTTTAGTGAACACGATCCAAATTCACCACCCCTAATCCGATCATCACGAGAAGAGATGTGGTTTCAATGGTGGACAACAAAGTGTCGATCATATCATTCATATGACTCATGCTTAACCTTTCGGTTCTTGTGTTCCGAGGACATGTCTATACATGCTAGGCTCGTCAAGCTAGACCCAAGTATTTCCGCGTGTGCAAAACTGGCTTGCACCCGTTGTATGTGAGCGTAGAGTCTATAGCACCCGATCATCACGTGATGCTTGGACATGACGAACTTTCGCAACGGTGCATACTTGGGGAGAACACAGTTTTTATCTTGATCTTTAAGTGAGGAATCATCTTATAATGCTACCATCGCGATCTAAGCATAATAAGATACATAAAAGGATAAACATCACATGCATATAACTTTATGTGACATGGTATAGCCAATCTTCGCGCAATGATCTCCATCTTGTGCGTTCCGGCATGATCTCCATCACTCCACCATGATTGCCTCCACCACGAATAGCAACTACAACTATTGCTAACTACTTAGCGATAAAGTAAAGCTATTACATGGCGTATAAGAAGTTGACTCGCAGGCCATACACAATTATAAAGACAACCATATGGCTCCTGCCGGTTGTGTACTCATCGACATGCAAGTCGTGAAACATTACAAAACATGATCATCGCATACAATATACACATCACATCTTGGGCCATACCATATCACAGAAAACACTCCCTACAAAAACAAGTTAGATGCCTCTACTTTGTTGTTGCATGTTTTACGTGGCTTATAGGAGTAGATGCTAAGAACGATTCTTACCTACGGAAAGCCACAACGGTGATATTATGGTTGCCAAACTCCGGTGTTAATCCCATGACAACTATAGTGAGAGAAACTGACATCCACCAGCCGCATGTGTGGAACAAGCCACACGTCAAGTGCGGAGCCGGTCTCGCGAACGATGTCGCGTAAGGTTGGCCTGGACCGCTTCAATCTCACTATCCCGCGTCATAAGAAGAACACAAACAAGAGGCTTGCAACAGAAAACATCAACGCCCGCAACAACCATGTTGCGTTCTACTCGTGAAACACATCTACGCATAGATCTAGCTCTGATACCACTGAAGGGTTTCGCGGCATAGTAAATCAAAATTTTCTACGGAGCGAACAGAGGGAAAGCCAAGATCTAATCTAGGAGATGCAAACAATGAGAGATATTGGATTAGATCTTCATACCCTTGAAGATTCGCACAGCGGAACGTTTGTCGGAACGTGGGTGATGTAGTCGTACTCGCTTCTCCTCCTCGCGATCCGATCCGATCTAGCACCACAAGTGGCGGTGCCTCCGCGAGATGCACACGTGCAGCACCTCGACGTCTCCTCCTTCCTCGGACCAGCAAGTATGGTGGAGATATAGATTGGATCTACAACACGACGGCGTGGTGTATATGGTGGAGAATTTCTGCAGCAGGGCTTCGCCTACAAACAGTCGGGAGGGAGAGAGGAAAGCTAGCAAGGCGGCTAGGGTTTGGAGGAGAGGTGTAGGGGTTTGGTGCGCCCCCACCCCTCTTTATATAGAGGGGGGCGCAGCCCTAGCCCCTCCCCCAAGCCCAAAGGATAAGGAGTGGGGGGCATGGACTCTCCCCTCTTCTAGAAACCCTATCTCTAGTTTAAACGATTTAAACTCTCTAGGATCGGCTGGGCCCTATGGGGCCTTGTGCCCCTGGCCCAATGCGGCCAGGACACTCCCTCATAGGCCCATGCCCCCTCCCGGAAGGTGGGGCCACGTTGGTCCCCTTCCGGAAGGTTCTAGAAGCTTCCGGTACAATACCGATTAACCCGGAACAATTTCGAACTCCAAAAACTGCATTGCCTTATATGAATCTTATTCTCCGGACCATTTCGGAACCTCTCGTGATATCCCAGATCCCATCCGAGACTCCGAACAAAAATTCATAAACTAATTATCCAATCTATCCTAGCGTCGAGATACGTTAAGTGTGTGACCCTGCGGGTTCGAGAATATGCAGACATGATCTTCTATCAATAATCAACAGCGGGGTCTGGGCACCCATATTGACTCCCACACATTCATCGATGATCATATCGGATGAACCACGATGCCAGGATTCAATCAATCCCATATATATATTCCCTTCGTCTCGCGATATTTTACTTGCCCGAGATTCGATCGTCGGTACCGTCATACCTAGTTCAATCCCGTTCACAGCAAGTACTTTACTCGTTCCGTAATCCGATATCACTTTGTGATTAACTCCTTAATCACATGCTTGCAAGCGGTGTTGATATCGATTACCAAGTGGGCCCGAAGTATATCTCTCCGACTTGGGAGGGACAAATCCCATCTCGATACATACAACCCAACAGATACTTTCTGATCACCTGAGAGACACCTTTATGATCACCCTCTCATAGGATGACGTTTGATGACCTCAAAGCTTTCTTCCGATACCAGGGAGTTGTATTATCTCATGGTCTAAGGAATACAATATTTGACATAGGAAAAGCTTCGCAAAGATGAACACGATGAAACGATCTAATTGCTTTGCTTAGTTTGGGTCTGTCCATCATATCATTCTCCAATGAAATGATCTCATTATCAATTGACAACTCATGTCTATGGTTAGGAAACCTTAACCATCATTGATCAATGAGCTAGTCCTTAGAGGCGTACCAGGGACACGGTGTTGTTCACAAACCACACAAGTATTAATGTTTCCGCTTAATACAATTCTAGCATGGAATATAAACTTTATCGTGAACATGAATTATAATAATAACATCTTTATTATTGCCTCTAGGGCATAATTCCAACACAAACTTCAATGGTTGAAGTAAGCATTACGGAATTGGAATCTTCACTATGATGAAACTGTTAAAGGAGTTTAAATTCATCGGAGATAATGAAGATGCTTGCATTTGCAAGAAATTAAGTGGGAGCGCTAATAAATGTTTCTAATACATTATGTGGAAGACATATTGTTGATTGGAAATGATGTATCTTTTATTAACACAAGATTCGATGAAAGGCTTAGGCAAAACCCAAATATTTAGCATCAATAGACGCTAATATGGTTGTGCCGAAAGTACATAGATGATGTATTGAATGAGTTCAATATAGAAACTACAAGAAAGGTTCTTGTCGCACAGAAAGGATTGAATGAGTTCAATATTGATGATATATTCAAGTGTATCGACACTTGGTAAGTGAAACAAAGATTCAAGTATAGATTGATACTTGATGTATGAAATCACAAAGAATATTTATATCAATTATGCCGTGATATGTACAAATCCAGATATGTCCTATGCTCTAAATGATGTGAGCATATACCAGAATGATTCTTAAGATGATCATTGGACAATAGTAAGGATATTCTTATGATCTTTTGCAAGAACTAAGAATATATTGTTTGTAGAAGTGACAAATAGATGGTTAGTTCATTGTAAAAGTACTACATTGATACTAGTTTTGTCACAAAGTACAAATTAAGTTTATCTCAATCTAAACTAAGGGTGGCACAATATAATGGAAAGTAAGTTCCATAATGGATTTGGATGAGTTCCAAAGTTAAGACATTGTGACAGATACTACAACAAAAGGCTAAGTATATGACTGCTATTATAGCAGCTAAAGAGGGCATTTGGGTCAAGTAGTTTGTTATCAAACTAGGTGTAGTTCATAGCGGGATAATACTATGAAGATATATTGTACGACAATATTATCAACATGTTTTAACCCCAAAGAACTAAAGGTCTCACCAAAGGACCAAATTTATACAAAGCCATCTCATTAGAGAATGAGTGATGCGTAGAGACGCAAATACATGCAATTACACACGGACCTGGAAGTGTCAGATTCGGAGATCAGTTGACCACTAGCGAAAATGTACTTACAACACCGGAAAGCCATAGGTGTTGAATACACAAAGGTTTGAAACTAGATTATTGACTCTAGTGCAAGTGGGGGGGTGCTGGAGATATGCCCAAGAGGCAATAATAAAGTGGGTTATTATCATATCTTCATACTTATGATAAATTTTTACATACCATGCTATAATTGTATTAACAGGAAACATTAATACTTGTGTGATTTGTAAACATAAAAGAGTCCCTAGTAAAGCCTCTTGTTAAACTAGCTTGTTGGTTAATATATTATCATGGTTTACTGATCATGAACATAGAGATGTTATTGACAACAGGGTCATATCATTAGGAGAATGATGTGATGGACATACTCCTATAGATAAGCGTAGCATAAAGATCAAGTCATTTTAATAGTTCAATTGCTATATGCTTTCTGATACATAGTAACCTAATTCCTTCGACCATGAGATCATGCATATCACCTTTACCGGATGGATGCTTTGATGACATCAAACACCATACCGTAACTGGGTGGCTATAAAGGTGGCATTGAGTGTTCGGAAAGTATTGGTTGAGACACATGGATCAAGAATGGGATTTGTTCATCCATATGACGGATAGATATACTCTGGGCCCTCTCGGTGGAATGTCATCCAATTAGCTTGCAAGCATGTGACTGGCTCACAAGGGATCACATATCACGGGAACGAGAAAAGAGTACTTATCGGTAACGAGGTTGAACTAGGTATGCAGAGATACCAACGATCAAAACCTCGGATAAGTAAATTATCGTGAGACAAAGGGAAATTGGTATCGTATGTAAGTGGTTCATTCAATCGCAAAGTAATCGTAGAAATATGTGGGAACCATATGAATTTCCAGATTCCTCTATTGGTTATTGTTCGGAGAAGTGTCTCGATCATGTCCGCATAATTCACGGACCGTAGGGAGACACACTTAAGGTTTCGACGTTGTTTGAGTAGTTATGGAATATGAGTAAGAGACCGAATGTTGTTCGGAGTCTCGGATGGAATCCGGGATATCACGAGGAGATCCGGCATGGTCCGGAGAATAAGATTCATATAAGGAAAGTCCTGTTTTGGAGTTGGAGAATGGTTCCGGTGTTTTCATCGGGAATGTTCTAGAAGGTTCCGGAATGTCCAGCACTCCGGAGGGGAAAGGGTACATGAATGTGTTATATCAAGTTGATATGATTGCATCATGTACTAGGTGTCATTGCTGTACCAAAATAGAGGGTTTATTCAAATCCTAGTTTGAAAAGTCAAACGGCTAGTTTTGGGAAAGAGGAGAAGGAGGTTTGAAACCGACTTGGGGGAGGAGTTCCTCCTCCCACCGCCGGCCCACCTTGGGTCCGAGTTGGGGAGGGACTCCCCTCCCCAGGCGCGCCTCCCTCCACCTATAAGAGGAGGGGCAGGGCTCCCCTCCTAGACACATAAGTTGCCTCCCTCTAAACCTAAACCCTAGCCACAACCTAGGGATTTCTCCCAAGCCGCCGAGTTAGAGCTTCTAATTGCCCTAGCCGCTGGTTTAGCCCCTTCTAATTGGTGTGTCTAAACCCTAGATCACCAAGGCTCTCTCATAGTCCACCATACTCGCTCCGGCTTAAGGCGAAGACCTGCGAGATCTCCCCTCTACTTCCGGTACCACGCCGTCGTGCTGCCGGAATCGCGAGGAGAGTGCTACAACCTCCGCTGCCTGCTGGAACAAGGGAGAGGAAGGTCTTCGTCGAGTACCGAACGTGTGACCGACTGCGGGAGCGCTGCCGGAACGCAGCGCCGTAAGGATCGTCTACGCGATCTTGAGATCGGCAAGAGTGCGACTACATCACCCACGAGAATCTGCTCTCGTTAACCGCTTTAGAATCTTCGAGGGTGAGTTCCTCTATCGACTCGTTGCTACAATCTAGTAGATAGATCTTGGCTTGTTTGTTTGCATGCGTTAGAAATTTTTTGTTTTCCATGCTACGAACCCCTACAGGGGGGTGCTGCGCGGGCCGGTGGTGCATGGCCTTTAACAATGGTTCATGGCTCGAACCGACATTAAAGGGGGTGCGCCTTTTTGCTTCACGGGCCACGCTGGTACGGGCACCCCCTTTAACACTGGTTCGTAGGAGAACTGGTGTTAAAGCCCAATTTCGACCTCAATTAAAGGCCTCATTTCCACTAGTGAGTAATGGAACATTGAAAAGTAAGGTGGACAACTACCATAAGTTTATCACATGTCTCATGATATGAATTACAAAATGATTTTACACAACCATCTAACAGATCATACAAGTTAAATAAACCCATACCAGCGGCAGTAGCATGTTCACTCCGGTGTACATCCCTTTCTTCTTTCTTCTTTATTCTTTCTTCTTTCTTCTTTCTTCTGTGAGTCCCGCAAAAGGTTAGTCTCTTCCACAAGAGAAGTGGTCAATAATGTATTACTACTGAAGTTATCAAAACAATAAGAGTATATATGATGTACTATTCCATAGATTCTATCTAGTGCTTTATCTTGTTCAATTATATTTCTCATGCAAATTAGCAACTCAGAACAACTAGTAAAAAGAACACATTCTAAAACCTCCACATCAACAAAACCTTCATTAGTTTCATTGTAAGATGCCAATGTGGTATCAATGCTATAGTCACATTGATAATTAATATGATCTATGGATCCGTAATTTTCACAAACAAATTTGTATGAGGCACATAATGTGGATGAATAGCCTTTCAACCGATTCACCCATTCTTTTAATATCTCTTGACTCGTAAAATAATATCTGAAAGTCCCAACTTTCTTCTCCTCCATTGCGAGATTCATCTGTTGAAAAATACCAATCTCGGAAGACATGATTAGTAGCAAATGTTTTTATAGTTTTTGTTCTATAAATTTTTATAGATTTTTGGTTTTATAATTTTTTGTTCTTTTCAGATAAGTAAAAAAAGTAAATAACAACAAAAGGAAATAAACTATGTGCAAGTGGGTAGGTAATAACCAATTGCTATGCTCCCCGACAATGGCGCGAATTTGATGTATGGGTTTCCTGCGATCAATAACAGGGTTATTGCAATACTTGTAGCAACAAATATTATTTATAAATTTTGTCCCTTGGAAGATTTGCAAATGGAAACAATACAACCCCGCAGCCACATTGTCAATGAGTCCATGTCTGCACCCAAAACGGTGTTTCACTACTACAGAATCAGCTTCCAGTGACAGTTTTCCACCATGGGCGAGCGACGGTTTTGGCTTTCTACTCCCGATGACAGTTCCTGATAAATCTGTTTTTGAGTAGGTTGGCCCAACCGTTTCCAGAAGTTCTCGTTAGACGGTTCATATTAACGACCACCTCCATTAATACGAGTATCGGAGACGGTCGAAACTATGAACCTACGGTGCACTAGGAGACAGGCGCCCATACGAACCAGCTCCAGTAGGCCGGACTGTCCGCAATTGTCCATATAGCCCGGGAAACTTGGAGATGGTTTACAGGATGAATCTAATCCAAGGGTTAGGATACGGTTTCTAAGACGAACCTACTCCAACGGGTTAGGGGATGGTTAAAAATATAAACCGCCTCATATACAATAGGATGTCCGGGTTTGTCCGTTTGTTTTGGGTTTTCATTTTCATGCTTGGAGCATCCGGTATAAAACCCGGAGACTCCGGGTGTCTTTTGCACATGTGCTTCATTTCATCCAATTACTCGTGAAACCGCATTGCAAAGACCACATATTTCAACTAAAGAGAGCTTAATTAAGCACGACCATAGTTTAACTCCTACGTTATTACACCAGCTCATAAAATGAGTAAACCATTGGACAGACCAATGTGAATGTATTGGATTAGAATACAGACTCATGGCAATCTAGACGAAAGAGTACTTTGCAAATAATGGGACTCTCACATCACCGTCTTGGAGGCTTTCTGTATCATCAACACATGATTAACGATAAAATCAGACACTTCCCGACGGATTAGAGATAACTCCTTGTCCGACAGTGCCTTCACATCAATGCGAGAATCCTGTAAATAATAATAATGATTATTACAATACCTTCTTTGATAATTCCGGTGATGAAATTCAAGGCATCCACTAGTGCACACCCCCCCCCCTCTAACACCGGTTTTGAGGGCCCTCTGTAGAGGTCCCAATCTTTAATAATATAGAGCCCCCTGTGTTTACAATGCTAGTCCCTGGATCAATAGCTAGCATCCACAGTTAAGATGTAATATCAAGATACAGAGGTCATAACATAACTTTATAACCAGGAATAACATAATTTTATTACATCATACATAGCTCATAGGGCTATTACATTACATTGCAGCGGAAAATTAATAATCATGGAGTCCTTCATCTTTAGAATGCCACAGGCAGATGTTGGTTGTAGGCTTTGTAATCCTAATCAAACAATCTTCAATAAAATCAATCAAACCTGCAACATACAAGTTACAGCCACAAGGGTCAATACATTTGAATTGTATTGGCAAGTTTCACTACTATGTGGAATATAAGTGGATCCTAACACTACATGCATATTTGGCTAAGTAGAGTTTAAGGCTTATTTGCATAAAGCAACATTTATCCTATCTTTTCAAAATGGTTTTGGTCCTTTGTCAAATCTCTTTTCCAAGTTCCTTGAACTCCTTGGTAGAAACTCAAGTGTTCAAGTCCTTGTCAAAAATCCCTTGAGCTACTTGGTAACCCCAAGTGCAACAAGTTTTATCAAATCTCATGAGTTCCTTGGTAATCCCAAGTACATCATGCCCTTGAGCACCTTGGTAACCCCAAGTGCAACAAGCTTAACAAATTCTCTTTGAATTCCTTGGTACCCCCAAGTGCATCAAGTTTTTATATTAGAAATTGGAATGTCGAGATCTCCCATGGTTCAAATTTTAGTTGCTCAGTATTGTCCATAACCGGGGACACGGCTAAGTACTTAGATTTTATTAACTTCTGCAGAAGGAGTACACTTTACCCACATGACACAATCCCATCTTATTGCCACCAGTGGCCTACTGGATTAGTGCTCGCCAAGATGGAGTACTGGCAGACTGAGAATGTGACGAAGTCTTTCCAAAAGGTCCTCCCATACATCATTGCTAGCTTGTATTCAGCCCCCATGAAGCATTCCAGATCCCCATGTCCGGTAACTAAAGACAATGTATGGGTCTTCCTAATGTAGTTGACTAAGCCAGAGCCATAATAGCATGTGGTTGCACACGAAAGCCACAATTGGAGAAACATGTTCAATCTCTAAGATTCCTAGGTGGTTTTCATTTGGAGCACAACACAAAGTGATTGCCATGGACATGGTTCCTTTTGTTGCCACTTTCTCCAAAACATAAAGTGTCCACCACCTAGGTGGTTCATTGAGTCCTTGTTTTATTAAGTAAAACACAAGTCCTTTTCTCAACCTTTGTAAAATCTCAACATGTATCTCTTTTCAAAACATAGCATGGCTAAGCATGTACAACTTCAATATTTTCACTAAGGAGTGTATAGGGAATCCTATTAGGATTTAGCATAGCATAAGTATAGAAATATTTTTTTTCATGCATGTTTTTTCAAAATCCACTAAGTATAATGAAAATAGTAGGACTTTTGTATGATAGTGTAACTTGCCTTTTTGGTAGGGAATGGTGGTTCACTCCTTGATCTTGCTAGTCTCACACTTTGCTAAATTCACTACAAGTCAATCAAGCAAAACAAAATCAACTAACATTCCACATCAAAGTCAAACATCAATACACTCACAAAACAATTGGAATCTAATTCACGCATAAGTATGCAAAGGATGGTTCTATTGCAAGGTTGGTCTCCACTAGGTTTATAACTTTGTAAGGTTCCAAATTGGTCATTTACCAAAATGGCAAAGTCATTTGCATATGGGTTTTATCTCAAGACCATTTTAAAACCCATTCATCATTTTTATGTGGTGAAAATTATTTTTATCAAAGCATAACTTTATGTTTTTCACCAAGTGAGTTGCTTTTGGCAAAGCTTGGTGTTTTGGGTCAGTAAGTTTGGTCCAAAACATTTTCCCAAAGTTTTCCTTGCAAAAACATTTTCATAGTAAAATCAATAATTTTATTTGGCTAGAAAATGGCTAAGTTAAATAATTCAACCTGAATTTTACCAAAATCATCTTTTAACACCAAGGGTTGGTTCCTAGGGTCAGTATGGTCACTACAAACCATTTTGTAAAAGTTTTAATCCTAAAATCATTTTTAAACAATTTTTTCTCCTCTAAACAAGTACACAAATGTTTCTGCAAATTCAAACAAGCTAACAGATACTATTTTCGAAACTAAGGCCATGGTTGGCTAGGGCTTGTTCTCCTGAATCCATTGATATAAAATTTGAAATTTTTGGACGTGTAGATCTCAAGTTATAAGGGTTTGAAGTTTGCAAATAAATCAGATTTAAATCTGTTTCTAAACCTAATAGATGACACGCGGCACACTCTGGTTGGACGGTACCGGTTCGGCCGGATCACGCTCTGTAGAGCGTTGGATCAAGTTAGATCGTATGGCTCAGGAAGCGTACCCCTTCGGCGTTAAATGATCTATCTAGTGCGTCCGATCCAGATCCAACGGTGCTGGCGAGTTTGATCAAAAGGGGGCGGCGCTGACGGTGGCTAGCGGCGGCGCACGGTCAGGCGGTGGTGCTGCGGTGGTTCGAGGAAGCGAGAGAGGAGGAGAAGAAGCTCACCGGGTTCAGGAGGTCACGGTGATGCTCGAGGAGGGGTTGGTCGGGCGAGGGGTGTTCTGATCTTGGCAGGATTACTTGCCGGAGTGGATGACGGCGTCGGGTGCTTCAGGTGGTCGTCGGGGACGGCGCTGTGGATCACCCCAAGGCGAAATGATGACATGGTTAGATGCGCGGGACCAAGACAAAATTCCTCGTGTGAATGAGAAGGCGCAGGGCGGTCAGTACCTACCGGGGAAGTTCGACGGAGACGAGACAGACGTCGGCGCTGTCAGAGCTTGTCCTAGTCGACTCTCTGGGGCACCCGCGGTCGAACGGAAGGCACGGGCAGAAGCGTCTGGGAGTGGGGAAGCTGCATGCTTGGTCAATGGGGCAAGGGGAGGCAGTGTGTGGCCGGAATTGATGAAGAAGGTCGTCGGAGACAGTGGAGTTCGAGGAGAAATTGGGGCGGCCTGGTGGCGAAGAGAGGTTGGCGTCTGAGGGGAACAGAAGGGAAGGAGCTGGCGTTTTATCGAGCACAGTCAAAGTGAGTAACGGTGGCGGCATTATGACGAATTAAGTACGCGGAATCACAGCAGGAAACGGCGACGAGGGAGGAAGAAGGGGTCGTGCGGGTGTGAGAGAAGAACATGAGCGGTGGGGTCCATCGGTCAGTGGGAAAAGAAACGAGGGTAGGGTCCACTGGTCATTCTCTTTGCGGGTCAGAAACGTAGTGTGAAACGTTTTTCCTCGGAAAGGAGAGTTGGGCTGGTTGATGGGCTTCCTGGGCTTGGCCGGCTGGGTCAGGTCCAAATCCATTTTTTTTATTCAGTAACTTTTTCTTTTTCTATTTCTGAATTCTGTTTTGAATTTTCAAACAAACAAATATCAACCAAACCAATTCAAACAACCCATATTTCACAATTTGAACTTGGTTCTGTTTGTCAGCATAAACCCAAATTCCAAAATAAAATAATATTTTATTGATTCATTCTTTAATTAAATAAAATGGTTCATTAGTTATTTAATAAAATAGGGTTTGATTTAATTAATATAATCTCCCTTTGAATCCCAAATATTTTCAAAACAAAGTCAGTAGGTTTTATTTGGAAATAAATAATATTTGGAAAACTTGTTTAAAATAAATTAACCTCTTTATTTGTGGTCCATTAATCAATTAAAGATGGGCCTTAGTTATTAAATCAAATAGAGTTTGATTTTATTAATGAAATCCTTATTTGAAACCCAAATGTTTTCAAAACCAAATCAGTAGGTTTTAATTAAGAAAAATATAATACTTAGAAAACTTATTTAAAATAATTTAATAAGTTTTGATATTTTAATTAAAAATGATAAATCCTTTTATTTAATTAAAGTTGGATATTAAATCCTTATTATTTTATTTAAATAAACCTTTGCAAATTTTATAAAATGTTTTAATTCCAAAGCTTGGTCAAGGTTTAATTTGGCTTTATAAAATAATCCTTATTTTTAAAACATCTATTTCATTTTGAAAACATATCTTTTCATTTAATTGTTTCAAAATAGTATTTTCAAATGTTTTATTTTTCCTTTTATTAAATGTTTATCTTTTTAAATCCCTTTAGGTTTTATTTAATTCAAATGGGTTTTAAGGTTCCAATTGTATTCCAAAAGTTTCTTCTGGCTCTTGAAAATCAAACAAAGTTTTATTTTATTAATTTATTTTCACATTACAAGATTTGGAAAATCTTGGGATGTGACACCCTCTAACGGCGGTTGTAGAACCGCTGTTGAGGGTTCGGTGTTAGAGGGCCCCCCCTTTAACACCGGTTCTTATACGAACCGGTGTTAAAGGGTGGCGCACGTGGGACTGGTGCAGTGCTCAGCCCCCCCTTTAACACCTGTTCATAACACGAACCGGTGTTAAAGGTCGGCCTAAATCTCTGCCGCGGCAGAGTTCTGCCCCTGCCCCGTTCTGGGCGTATTTCTGTGGCGCGGCGGGGACGGGGAGGGGGGAGGGGGAATCGATCGGGAGCGGTATACACATACATCATCATCGGTACACACGAGTACATGAATAATTAAGCAACTATTATTATACACAACATCGTCATTGTGTGGTATTCTCCGTAAACGTTGAAGCATCAAGTACAAGACAAACATGTTCAAGCATATATACAACGTTTATTTTGGTGGATATCTAAAGAGTTCTCCGCCAGGCGTGACGACCTCATCAAGTATGAACCCCACCAATTCCTCTTGAATGGCTCGTATGCGGTCAAATGGTAGGAGTTGGTCCCGCATCCGTTCGATCTGAATATATATGAAGAATGGGGTCAATATATATATAAGAATAAAACTCAACACAATTGATGGTAATAAAATAATGTTGTGTACTTTATTTACTTACTCTAAGTTGTTCTAGTGCGGCTTGGCCCGTCGCACATATCGTGTTGCGAATAAACTCGTAAACATAGTACCCACATAAGTTATTGCCGTGTCCCTGATGCGCGCACTTTACGAGAATAGAGAGTTCAATCAAAATAATAATCAATAAAGCATGATATAATGGAATTGGAAGCAGAATCAAAGAGATACGCAGACCTAGCTAGCTAGTATTACTTACATTTTGGTCTACAAGTTTTAGTTCTTCTGACCATTCACCCATGGCCCTGCCCGTGAACCTTTTCCAAACCCTGTCCGACAAAGAAAATGGATAAAGGAGTAATTAATTACTTGTTGTCACGAAAGTTGCCGATCTAGTGCGATAATATGATTGAAATTACCTCTGGATCATCTCTCTAAAGTCTGCCCATAGCTCTTTTTCTTTTCGTAACGAGTCCATGACAAGGACTTTTCCTAAGTCGGGTTGAATGACTAGCAGAATAAAGTGGAACCTACGCACGCATAACTCATCATCAGTTACACTTAACATCGAGTAAGCCGAAACAAAATGTGTACAAGAGAGGGTAACAGTACTCACGAGAAGTTATAAGGCAATAGTATTTCCCTTTTGGTTTGTTGTCTCAGTAAAGACCTTAGCAAGTAATCTTCTGTTTGCCCGGGTTTGCTTCTTACCACTTCTTCATGAACTCTATTCGGGTCAACGAACCCAATGTCAAAAGGGCTTCCTTTCATGCATTCCATAACCTTTTTCCTGCATAATAGTATATACATATATGGTGAGCATATATATATACATGCAATTAATGAAGTGAATGAGATGAGATAGAAATTACAGAAATAGTACTTACACACAATAAAGGCTGATGGCAGCTTTGTCGAGTTCCTTCTGATTGAATAGAAAATGCAAGTCTTGAATGTTGAAGTCGATCTCGTCGTCTCTGCACAAGAAAATCTGATCTCTTATATGCGCTGTGATCCATTCTTCCTTTATCGTCTTGCAGAAATCAAGGTACCACTTGTGCAATCTTCGCATCTTTGTTGGTAGATTCTTGAGCTCCTCTTTCTTGACGAGATTCTTCCCATACTTCCATGGCTGTATGGGGTTGGCATCGCATTTGGACAAGTTGTCTCCCATGATGTTTAAGTATGCAATGTAAGTCATCCCCATCTCATTGGCCTTTCTTTGTAGCTCTGCCTCGTAATCATTTACGGGAGGAGCGTCCCGTGTGTCGAACACTTGGAGCGGGGCGCATGATTGGTTTTCCTGCTCTCCGAGCATGGGAATTGTTTTCTGGGGTGCCGCACGACTGCTACTTTCAGTCTCCCTACGGCGTCTTGCATCCCCCTTCAAAATATGGCGCTCGTAGTCCGGCACAAGTGGGGTTTCAGGTTTCAAAAGATTTTTGTAAAACTTCTCCACCACCGCCGGATCTATTTTCTCCTTTGGCTCGGGCCGTCTAGGTGCAAAGAATTTCTTGACCTCTTCTTCCGAGATCCTATTGGTCTCCTCGTCGATGCGATTCCACGGTAAAACCGGCAATGGCTTGGCGGAAGGCTGCGGGACGTAGTTTTTTGAACTCTTTGGCGTACGGTTTCCTGTGAATTTCTTTGTGGCAGTGCTAGTGATGATCTTCGTGGCAGTGCTCTTCCGCTTATGCTGAGGAGATGGCTGAAGCGCCGGAGATGGCTGACTGGCAGGAGATGGCTGGCGCACCGGAGATGGCTGGCGCGCCGGAGATGGCTGCCGCGCAGGAGATGGCTGAAGCGGCTCAGACTGCTGATGCTGCGGAGACGACGGGGGTGCCAGTGGCCTCGAATTTGGAAGCACGATGTGTTCCTTCTTTCAAAGAATGGTTGTTTTCACTGCAAATTTGAGTTGAGTTTCCCCTTCCCCTGTAGCATGGTCAAGATGTGCTTCCTCATATTCCTTCACAACCTCATCCACCCCGACAATAGCATAGCCATCTGGCATCGCTCGGCAGTGGTAAGTTCCACCAGCTACAGGAGGTAAGGCATAGCCTACATGCACCTTAATGGATAAGCCCATTAATCTCACATGCAGCTCAGCGTGTTCGCTCTCCGTGATCTCATCCACGGGGTATCGAGGACCCGCCATTTCAAGTGTGGGATGCACGTTCTTCGTGGAAGCCACGCTGCTTTTCCGTGCAGAGTCTGGGCCGCCGGCAGCTTCCAATGCACGCTCTTCGTGCCGCTGATATGGGCCGGTAGCTTGATGGCTCTGTTGTGCATTCACTTGCGCCTGCAGCGCCACAATTGCATGTTCTATCTGTGTCATCCGCTCTGTACGCTCTTTTTCTTTTCTGTCGCGCCATCTGTAAGAGTCGCTCCACTCGGGAAACCCATCCTTCCACGTCATACCCCCTGTGCCTCGTGCATGTCCAGGATGTTCTTTTTTACCGATGGCGCGTGTGAGCTGGTCATTCTCTCTGTGGGGATGGAAGGTCCTGGCGGCTGTTTCCTCGTATGCGGTGATGAGTTAAGTGACGGGTTTAGCAAGGAGGGTTGGGAAGATACACAATCCTGTTTCTGGGTCCAACCTTTCCCCGATTCCGTAGAACCAAGTCTTTGCACGTAGGTCCCACCCATCTGTCTGGGGTGTGATCCCTCTAGCGCGCAGGGCCTTCTCAGCTTCCTCCCACTTAGGCCTCTGAGATATGTAGCCACCTGACCCCGTCCTCTGGTGATATTCCTTCTTCTGGGCATTTAGCGTATTGGTTTCTGACCTCTTTTTAGCTATAGCACCTTCCTTATATGCCACAAATTCGGGCCAGTGAGGTCTTATCTTCGCATAATATGCGTCTTCGAAATTTGGAGTCTCGCGAGTTTTAACAAATTTGTTCAATTTTGTCTTCCAGTTGCGGGAAGCGTCAACCATCTTCTTTAGAGTCCACTCTTTGACCTTTTCCTTTATAACCGGTTTGTTTTCATCCTCCTCTTGTGGAAGGGTGAAATTTACCAACAACGAATTCCAAAGCGTTTCTTTGGATCTTCCATCAAAAAAGGTACCGTCACCCTTCTTTGGCTTATTCCAATATTCAATTATGATTGGGATTTGGTCCCTAACAAAAACTCCAGCCTGACGTACAAATTTGTCTACGGCCTTCTTGGGCTCCATCGGCATGCCATCAACACAGACTGCTTCGATCGTGAACTTTGCACGATCTTTCAACCGATGGCTCACGCCTCGCTTGCTCTTTTTCGTAGAAGAAGATTATTGCTGGCTGGTCAATCCAGAGGGCTAAAAGAAGAAAAAAGCGTTAATTAATACATGTAGAAGAAGATTGTTGGTGGAAGTCAGCAGAGGCTTAATCAATGCATATACCTCGCCGGACTTTGTAATCACTAAATTGCGTTCACCGGAGTCTTCATCTTCTCCATGACTACTTGAGCTGTCATCATGTCCCTACAAGTTCAGATATTGTGAGGTGTCCTCATGGATAATGTTCTCCATTATTTCTTCGTCTTCAAGATTTCTACTAAGTGGATCCATAGTTTCTAAAACAATAATATTATCTAGAGTAAGAGAGTAAACATTCAAGTGGACTTGGATTCATAATAAATATTCTAGAGTAAGATCATGGTAGACATTTATAATTTTAAACCCTAACTTCTATGCAAGTTATAACAAACTATTTATCTTGATATCACTTAAGCTCATGGGAATAATATTAACCATCTTAATTCCTCAGAACATTATGTGTCATATAATAATGAAGGATCACCATAAAATTTCTTTAATATTATAAGTTATTAATTAAGAATCAAATCTCATGAATTAATAGTAATACATCCTTTAATAAGTTATGGTTTATATAGGTAAATCAAATTCATAACAAAAGCCTCTACAAAATATTAATAGGAAAAGGACCTATATAAAGAAAATAAAGAAACTATAATACATACACTTTCTTAATAATCCTTTCTTTTGTTCATACAAAAAAATATACATACCCTTTATTTTTGTTCATACGCAACAATATATATACATATACTTTCTTATATATACATATACATGCACTTTCCTAATAATCCTTTTTTTGTTCATACACACAAATAAAATTATTCAATCCAATATATATTAGGATATTTATATGCAACAATATATATACATATATGCATATATGCAACATTTATATACATATTAGGATAAAATTACACACAAATAAAATTATTCATACACAACAATATATATACATATATGCAACATTTATCCAATATACACACAAATAACATTTATCCAATATCCAATATCCAATATCCAATATCCAATATCCCATATTCATATCCAATAACAGAGAGCTCACCGCCGGTGGCGGCAAACTCGAACAGGGTCCGAGCGGCGGTGGACGGGGTTGGCGGCGGTGGATCCGAGTTGGCGGCGGTGGATCCGAGCGGCGGCAACGACTCTGGCGGCGGTGGATCCGAGCGGCAACGACGGGGGTGGCGGCCGACACGCGCGGGCGAGCGCGGTGGCGGACCGTGCTGGCGCGGCGGGGGGCATCGACTGGCGGCGGATCCAAGCGACGGGGGGCGACGACTGGTGGACGGCGACGACACAACGGCGACAGCGCGGCTCTCCTCTGCTCCTCTGCGCGCGCGATTTTTGATCTCGCTGGGGGGAAGAAGGAAGAGAGGAAGGCGCGCGTTATAAATCCCCCCCTTTAACACCGGTTCGTCCCACGAACCTTTGTGAAAAAATCATGAGCATCGTATCATGTACCTGTAGTTCATATCTGACCCACTTCCTACCGATTCGGGAGGAATTTGTCTTTTTCAGCAGAGGTGGACGGAAATGTTTTAGATCCCCCTGTTGGTACATTGTCCATATAAGGTGGTCTAGTATTTTTGTAACATGTGGTGGTGGTTTTTTGAATTAGCCATTTGGTGGTTGCTTCACAAAACCTTCCGTTTTTTATGCTCGGAAAATGGAAAATGCCTTTTTGGTGCGATAAAAAGGAAAACTTCCTCTTGCAACATTGTTTGCCATGCCATGATGCACATGTATGCACAATATGGCCATATTATCACAAACTATGCCTTGATTATAGCCATAACATTGGTCATTTGACCCGAAAGCCAAGAAACTTCGAATGAGATAGGTCATTTTGTGAAGGTTTTTTTGAGACATAATCAATATACCAAGTTTGAGATTTTTTCTTCTAACTATGTCACATAATATAACACCACGCGAAGGTTTCGCACTATTTCGATCTTTTTTTATTTTTTATCCCCGTTTTAAACTATCGTCAAACTTTGTCGAACAACGGGCATGAAGATTCTTAGCTCGGGGCCAAGCCTCGCTCAACTTGCATTGGATTTTTTATAAAATAGCATATTGTGAACCTAAAACCGTGTAGATCTTTGTAAAACCGTGTAGCTCGGGGCCAAGGCTCGCTCAACCCAGGTGTTTGAGGCATATTAAATTCTTGTGTTCATTGATATATGGGGCAACCAAGATAGATCTTTGTAAAACCGTGTAGTGTGCTTGATTGAGAGAATGCCCGTCCCTACATATCATTGCTTTACATCCTAGGGTGCCTTTTCCACGCAGTCTCCCCTCATGTCGTGATTCTGGAACACCAATCGCCTTAAGGTCAGGAATAAAATCAACACAGAACTCAATGACCTCCTCTGTTACATAGCCCTTGGAGATGCTTCCTTCTGGCCTAGCACGGTTATGAACATATTTCTTTAAGACTCCCATGTACCTCTCAAAGGGGAACATATTGTGTAGAAATACAGGACCGAGAATGGCATTCTCTTCTACTAGGTGAACCAGGAGATGCGTCATAATATTGAAGAAGGATGGTGGGAACACCAACTCAAAGCTGACAAGACATTGGGCCACATCTGTCTGTAACCCTGGTAGGCTTTCTGGATCGATTACCTTCTGAGATATTGCATTGAGGAATGCACATAGCTTCACAATCGGTACTCGAACATTTTCAGGTAGAAGCCCCCTCAATGCAATCGGAAGCAATTGTGTCATAATCACGTGGCAGTCATGAGACTTCAGGTTTTGGAATTTTTTCTCTGCCATATTTATTATTCCCTTTATATTCGACGAGAAGCCAGACGGGACCTTGATACTGCTCAGGCATTCAAAAAAGATTTTCTTCTCTGCTTTGGTAAGAGCGTAGCTAGCAGGAGTTAAGTGGCATCGTTTACCCTTCTCGTTCTTAGGATGCATAGGCTCTTCAGGGTCTTTCAGACATTGCTAGTCCTGCCGTGCTTCCGGTGTATCTTTTGTCTTCCCATACACTCCTAGGAAGCCTAGCGGGTTCACGCAAACATTCTTCGTCATGTGCATCACGTCGATTGAAGAGAGGACCTCTAGGACTTTCCAATAGGGTAGGTCCCAAAATATAGATTGCTTCTTCCACATGGGCACGTGTCCGGCATCGTCATTCGGAACAGATAGACTGCCAGGACCTTTTCCAAAGATTACTTCTAGGTCCTTGACCATACCAAATACCTCCTCACCGGTACGGAGGACAGGCTTCCTCCGGGGTTCTGCCAGTCGTTTGAAATGCTTGCCTTTCTTTCTTACTGGATGCAGGTTCGGAAGAAATCGACGATACCCTAGGTACACAACCTTCTTACATTTATCCAAATATACACTTTCAGTCTCATCTAAACAGTGTGTGCATGCATTGTATCCCTTGTTTGTCTGCCCTGAAATGTTACTAAGAGCAGGCCAATCATTGATGGTTACGAAAAGCAATGCTCGTAGGTCAAATGGCTCCCCTTTGTGCTCATCCCACATACGTACACCTGGTTTGGCCCACAGCTATAAAAGTTCTTCAACTAATGGCCTTAGGTACACATCAATGTCGTTGCTGGGTTGCCTCAGGCCTTGGATGAGCACTAGCATCATAATGAACTTCCTCTTCATACACAACCAAGAAGGAAGGTTATAGATACATAGAGTCACAGGCCAGGTGCTGTGACTGCAGCTCTGCTCACCAAAAGGATTCATGTCATCTATACTTAGACCAAACATTAAGTTCCTTGCGTCACGTGCGAAGTCCGGGTACTCTCGCTCGACTTTTCTCCACTGTGACCCATCAGCGGGGTGTCTCAACATCGCGTCTTTCTTACGGTCTTCCATGTGCCATCGCAACAACTTGGCATGCTCTTTATTTCTGAAGAGACGTTTTAACCGTGGTATTATAGGAGCATACCACATAACCTTGGCAGGAACCTTCTTCCTAGGGGCCTCGCCCTCAACATCGCCAGGATCGTCTCGTCTGATCTTATACCGTAGTGCAGTGCATACCGGGCATGCATCCAAATTCTCGTACTTCTCACCGCGGTAGAGAATGCAGTCATTAATGTAGGCATGTATCTTCTGCACGTCTAATCCTAGAGGGCAGACAACCTTCTTTGCTTGGTATGTACTGTCGGGCAACTCATTATTTCTTGGAAGAAGATTCTTCATTTTTACCAACAACTTTGAAAATGCGTTGTACGTCACACCGTTCTCTGCCTTCCATTGCAGCAAATCTAGTGTGGTACCTAGCTTTTTGTGGCCATCTTCGCAAGTTGGGTACAACAATGTTTTATGATCCTTTAACATCTGCTCCAGCTTCTCCTTCTCCTTTTCAGTTTCACATTCTTCCTTTGCATCAGTAATGGCCCGACCAAGATCGTCATCAGCGGGCCCATCTGCTGCCTCTTGATCTTCATTATCTACCCTCATTGCAGTATCATCATATTCAGGATACATATTATGATAGTTGTCATCATTCTCTTCTTCTTTGTTGTCTTCCATCACAACCCCTTTTTCTCCGTGCTTGGTCCAACAATTATAGCTGGGCATGAAACCGGATCGAAGCAGGTGGGCGTGAATGGTTCTGGTATTTGAGTAGTCTTTCTTGTTCTGACAGTGAACACACAGACATCACATAAAACCATTGTGACCACGGTTTGCATTAGCCACAACGATGAAATTTTGGAGGCCCGTAATATACTCGGAAGTGCGGCGGTCACTGTACATCCATTGCCGTTTCATCTGCATTAATATATAGTATATATCAAAAAATAATAGGGAGATGAGCATTTATATATATAGTACATCAATGACACATGAAAGGATAGTTGTCGACCTCGACCGAGAAGGAAAGAGCAACGAGAAAACTTATTTTGAGCTCTCGGGCATTTCACCGAACACCTCTTGTGCATACGAAAAAAACACAAACTAGCATACTTCACACCCTCTTGCTAGGCTCCAAAATGAGATAGTGAAAAAATGGAAGAGTGGGGTGTGGGCTGCGGTGTCTTATATAACCCCCCCCCTTTAACACCGGTTCAAGCCACGAACCGGTGTTAAAGGGGGGGCTGCGCGGGCCACTGGCGCAGGGGCCTTTAACACCGGTTCGTGCCACGAACCGGTGTTAAAGGGGGGCTCCTTTTTGCTGCACGGACCACGCTGGTACGGGCCCCCCTTTAACACCGGTTTATAGAAGAACCGGTGTTAAAGTCTATTTTCAGGCTCAACCAAAGGCCTCGTTTCCACTAGTGATCATTAAGTTAATATGGTGGACAATAAAGAACCCGCACAAGCTGGTTAGAATAGGCTGCTGATTGCACTATGAAAAATAGAGTATAAAATACTTTTAGTATGTGCTCGAGGGGAATACAGTTAACATTATTGGAGGTGCTTTATTATTGCAGAAAACTAACCGGATAACCAATGCAGTGGGTTAGATTTTCATAACATGTGACATACTTCTCAGTTTGACTTTATGCTCGCTTGTTAAGTACTACTTGAAAACATATGTAAAGGCAATGACAATATCACAGGTATGTATATCATGTACACTGATGTTTCCTTTGTAAACATATAAATGTATCTTACGTACGTGACAATAATCACTCACCTATCAAGAAACTTGGTTACATCCATGTAATCTGTCTTTCGGCTTAATTTAGAATCAAGATAATAGACAACATCATTTGCAAGTGACATGCATACAAGAATCCAATGGTAACTACAAAGGGTGAATTGATGTTGTGTCGGACTTTAGAATAAACAAATTAATTCCTAACTTATATAATGCATCATTAGTTTACCTTACACTACAAGGCCATATGATAAGATGCTTGGCAGTGCTCTTTGTTAGATGTATATTGTATATTGTATTTTCCTATTTGCATCCTGTACATGTACTATATATGTGGCCTTTGACCCTCTGATAATGTAAATTGCATATTTATAACATAGTATCAGAGCTATAGGTTTTCTATTTTTCGCACTCGTAACTCGTGCTGTCTCCAATCCAATCTGATCGGCGTTCGCCGCCGTTGGTCCTCCCGTCGCCGTCGTTGGTCTTCTCTTCTCCGCCCGCTCTTCATCGCCTCTGCCCGCTCGCCCCTGGTCTCGATCTCGGGCCTTGTCGTCGGGTCAACCTCGGGCCTCGTCATCATCTACTGTCGGCCTCCTGCACCCGGTTGTCCCGCCCCCGTTTTTGGTCTCTGCAATCCTCGCCGGTCTCGTTCCCGTCCTTGCCGGCCTCGTCTCGGCCACTCTGCAGGCCGGAATCGGCCGCCCTCGTCCCCGTGTCCTGGATCCCACCGACCCTGCTCCTCGTTTGCTGCTGGTCGGACTGCCCCGGGCCACTGCTGCCCGATCTGCCAGGCCCCCGCTCGGATCTGGCCGCCACCGCTCGGAATAGGTCGGCCCTGCTTCGATCTAGCCGGCTATTACTTGGATCTTTCCGGCCATGTACTAATGCTAGCTGAATTGGAAGGGAATCATCGCTCGTGAACAAGCCAGACACTCTTCTGGTCTTTGATCAGATCTTGCTCCACTTAAAAAAAGACGCCTTCCGCTGCTCCCGTCTTGCACTCAGGCCTTTCTTCGGTCCTTGGTGCTTGTCCGTCGACACCGTGTATGTCGGCTTGCCGCTCTACATCGAATTTCGCGGCCGCTTCACGCGGTTATGGCCGCCTTCCGCCGACTTCATCTGTGTCGGATCGCCGCTCTTCGTCGACCTTTGCGGCCTCTTCCCGCTATTATGGCCGCCCTTCGCCGACTTCGTCTACGTCGGCCTTCCGCTCTACATCGACTTTCGCGGCCTCTTCACGTGGTTATGGACGCGCTTCCCCGACCCCGTCTACGCCGGCTCGCCGCTCGACATCGACTCTTGCGGCTTCTTCAGGTGGTTATGACCGTCTTTCATTGACTCCGTCTTCATCGGCGTGTTGCTCTCCGTCACCACCTTTGGCGGCCTCTGTGTGTGTGGGTGACAGCTCCTCGTCGGCACCTGATTGTACCTCGACCTCTCCAGTCGTGCCCCTCTCTGTGCATGAGATAGCGTAGCTTCGATGCCTGCTTGATGCTTGGGATTCTTCACCGACAGGTTCTGCTGGTTCTGCGACTGAGTTTTCTGGCATTGAGCGACCACCTCCTCCTTCTCCAGGTACATCCCCATGGCTTATTGATACTGGAGCTTCTTTTCATATGACTCCTGATTCTTCCTTGTTGCATTCTGTTTGACCTGTTGACCCTCCTGTTCGTGTTCTTACTGCCGATGGTACCCCCCTTCCAGTCATTAGTCGAGGCATTCTTAGTACTTCCTCGTTTCATGTTCCTTCTGTTGCGCATGTTCCTCAACTTAACATGCAACTCTTTTCTGGTAGTCAGATTGTCGACTCTCGTTGTAGCATCACTCTCGACTTTGATTCCTGTTCTGTTCAGGATCGTCGCACCGGCACTATGCTTGGTGCTGGCCCCCGCCGCCATGATGGCCTCTGGGAGATTCACTGGCTTCGTCTTCCTTCTGATGACACCGTCGTCAATTCTTTGTCATCTGTAGCCGTTGCTACTAGCTCTTTTCAGCAGTGGCATCATCATCTTGGACATTTATGTGGTTCTCGACTCTCGTCTTTAGTTCATCGTGGTGTTCTGGGGTCTGTCTCCGGAAACGCTTCTTTGGATTGTTAGGGTTGTCGGCTTGGTAAGCAGATTCAGCTACCGTATCCTCACAGTGAGTTTGTGTCCGAGCGTCCTTTTGATCTTGTTCACTCCGATGTTTGGGGTATAGCTCCCTTCCCGTCGAAAGGGGGTCATCGGTACTATGTTCTCTTTATAGATGATTTTTCTCGTCACACTTGGATATATTTCATGTCTTCTCGTAGTGAGGTCTTGTCTATCTATAAGAAATTTGCTGCCATGGTTCGTACCCAGTTCTCCACTCATATTCGTGTGTTTCGTGCAGATTCTACTGGCGAGTATATCTCTCATTCACTGCGCGCTTTCCTTGCCGAGGAGGGTACTCTTGCTCAGTTTTCTTGTCCTGGTGCTCATGCTCAGAATGGTGTGGCTGAGCGCAAGCATCGTCACCTTCTTGAGACGACTCGTGCGTTGATGATTGCCGCTTCTCTTCCGACTCACTTTTGGGCTGAGGCTGTTTCCACTGCCACCTATCTCGTCAATATTCAACCCTCTACTGCTCTGCAGGGTGGTATTCATTTAGAGCGCCTCTCTGGTCATCCTCATGATTACTCGGCGCTTTGTTCGTTTGGTTGCGTTTGTTATGTTCTTCTTGCCCCTCGTGAACGCACCAAACTGACCGCTCAGTCTGTTGAGTGTGTTTTTCTTGGATATAGTGATGAGCATAAGGGCTATCGGTGTTGGGACCCCGTTGGTCGTCGGATGCGCATTTCTCGTGATGTCACGTTTGATGAGACGCGTCCTTTCTATCCTCGCCCCACCTCCTTGACCTATCCGATGGAGGATATATCCTTTCTACTTTTTCCTGACACATCTCCCTCTGTTCCTATTGATCCTCCTTCGGGACCTATTATTGCTGATGTCTCACCTTCGACCCCGTTTTCCTCCTCCCCCTAGTTCTCCTCCTCCTTCTCCTGATCCTCCACCCACCTAACCGTTGTCTCCTTTTCCCTTCCATTATTCTCGTCGCTCTCATGTTACGGATCCTCCTCCTGATGTCCCTTCTTCTTCCGATATGTATTCTTCTTCTGACGAGCTTCCCTCTCCTCTTCCGGCGAATCGTATTCGTCGTGCACCTGATCGTTACTCTCCTAGTTAGTACGGTCTCTCTGTTGCCTTCGAGCCGACTTCTTATCGGGGTGCTGAGCGTCATCTCGAATGGCAGCTTGCCATGGCTGAGGAGATTGCTGCGCTTGAGCGCACTGGCACCTGGGATCTTGTCTCTCCCCCTCCCGGTGTTCGTCCCATCATGTGCAAGTGGGTCTATAAAATTAAGACCCGCTCTGATGGATCTCTTGAGCGCTATAAAGCGCGTCTTGTGGCTCGTGGCTTTCAGCAGGAGCACGGCCGTGACTATGATGAGACCTTTGCCCCTGGCTCATATGACCACTGTGCGCACTCTTCTTGCTGTCGCTTCTGTTCGACACTGGTCTGTGTCTCAGCTTGATGTTCAGAACGCTTTCCTCAATGGAGAATTGAGTGAGGAGGTTTACATGCAGCCTCCTCCTGGGTATTCTGTCCCCGATGGGATGATTTGTCGTCTTCGGCGTTCTCTTTATGGCCTGAAACAGGCCCCTCGTGCCTGGTTTGAGCGCTTTGCCTCTGTGGTGACTGCTGCTGGTTTCTCTCCTAGCGCTCATGATCCAGTGCTGTTCGTTCACACTTCTCCTCGTGGACGCACTCTTCTCCTTCTCTATGTTGATGATATGATCATTACTGATGATGATCCTGAGTATATTGCTTTTGTTAAGGCTCGTCTTCATGATCAGTTTCTTATGACTGATCTTGGTCTTCTCCGCTACTTTCTTGGGATTGAGGTCTCCTCCACTTCTGATGGCTTTTCTATCTCTCAGGAAAAGTATATTCAGGATCTTCTTGCTCGTGCTGCTCTTGGGGATGAGCGCACTGTTGAGACTCCTATGGAGCTTAATGGTAAGCTCCGTCCTACTGATGGTGATCCTCTTCCTGACCCGACGTGTTATCGCCATCTTGTTGGGGGTCTTGTTTATCTTGATGTCACTCGTCCTGACATATCTTATCCTGTTCATATTCTGAGTCAGTTTGTCTCAGCTCCTACCACTGTTCACTATAGTCATCTCCTTCGTGTTCTTCGCTATCTTCGTGGAACGATCACTCGTCACCTTTTCTTTCCTCGTTCCAGCTCCCTCCAGCTTCAGTGCTACTCGGATGCTACGTGGGCGAGTGATCATACGGATCGTCGCTCACTTTCTGCTTATTGTGTGTTTCTTGATGGTTCGCTCATTCCTTGGAAGACGAAGAAACAGACAGCGGTTTCCCGTTCGAGTGTTGAGGCTGAGTTGAGAGCTATGGCCTTGTTGACTGCTGAGGTGACTTGGTTACGGTGGTTGCTTGCAGAATTTGGGGTCTCTGTTATGATACCCACTCCAGTTTTGTCTGACAGTACAGGTTCTATCAGTATTGCACGTGATCCGGTAAAACATGAAATTACCAAGCATATTGGTGTTGATGCTTTTTATACACGTGCTCAGATGCAGGCTCATGTTATTGTGCTTCAGTATGTGTCTTCAGAGTTACAGTTGGCGGATTTCTTTACAAAGGCACAGACTAGAGCACGGCATGATTTCTTACTCTCCAAACTCAGTGTTGTGGATCCACCATGAGTTTGAGGGGGGGAGGGGGGGTGTTAGATGTATATTGTATATTGTATTTTCCCCATCTGTTAGGGGGTTTCCTGCATATTTGCATCCTGTACATGTACTATATATGTGGCCTTTGGCCCTCTGATATTGTAAGTTGCATATTAATAACACTCTTCATCAGTAAGAAAATGATGCAATTCCAAACACTCCTCATGTCTCTTCCCATGAGTTGTTGCGAAGCATAATGAGGGTCACAGAAAATTACATTTTCTTCAGCATGTGCACACAAACCGTATTCCCTACATAAGCAGATGCATATATTGTGAGACGTAGAATTTGAACTAGTAGAAAGGCTTATATTTTGGAACAAAGGTAGTATATCGGAAGCTGTAAGGATAAATACTGACACTATGAGGCATTTGATGATGCTGTCACCCATGTAAGACAATTTTAACATCTCTTGCAACTTCATGTAAGCGACTTCGGACTGGATGGAAGTGTTAAACTTATCAGGTCTGTACCTAACCATGATCCCTGTGGACTTTCTCTTCACATTCACATTAACATGACTCCTCAATTTTCCAAAACACCGACCCGCCGTCTCACCATGCCTAAAGTTTAACATAGGCCTTGACAAAAGCTTTTCCTTCTTGGAAATATTTTCCGGCAGGGGCACACTCTTTGGGGTTCTTCTTGCAGTGGATTTGACATTGCTACCTGGTGCCTCCATCGATTCTTTTCCCCCACTTGCTGTGATGGGCTCTTTCTACTCTCTCATGGAGGTAATTCCCGTCGGGTTTTCATCATCTTGTGGTGCAAGGGGTGCTTCAGATACCTTGGTGTCCGTCATCTCCAACTCATTTCCCTTGCTTTGGAATGTACTTAATTTGGTCTTGTTTGGGCTCATGACTTAAGTCTCTTCACCATGACATTCAAGTTGTGGTGCAGAGGGTGGTGTCGCCGATATCTGTAGGGTTTGCATGATTGGGGGTGGCTTACTGCTTCTAAGGTTGGCACCGGGACAACCTCGGCTGGATCCAACGCTTCAACACGTATATCTGAATTTGTCCATGGATGAAGGGGCCTCTTGCTTCGTAGAGGGTGGTGACTTTGTCGTTGATGGGGATCGGGAGAAGGTTACCATAGTAAGGAGCTAAAACACTATCGACTTGTACCTTAGCATACAAAGAGCTAAAGAAAACGTTGTGTATGACCTGCACTTCACTTGCAGGATACACGATGCCAAACAGAACATCCACAGGGTCCCCTGAGTTGGTGTATATCACTGTTAGCCGGAAATTTGTGGGAACCTACATGACAAGTCCATGTTAGATAGGATTTTCATAATTCGATGTTCTTAAAGATGAAACATAATTTGGTAGTTTACCTTCAGGCCTTCACATGGACACACACCTGTGTCATTGACATCGATGACTCTGGAGCAAAAACTACTCCGACGTATATCGATGGTTAGCGGTGGCGAGGGGGGCACTCGACGCTAGAGGCCAGTAACTCTTCTCTTAACTCTGCCAGTATTTTATATTTAAGAGCAGCCCTTGCGTGCTAATTCTTAAGTCTTTCGCATTCTGCTTGTCGGTTGCGTCCATATTTCCATTCCGCGTAGCCACCTACTCCCCTCGTGCAACCAGGATGCCCCAGGTTCCCCAACGCCTTTACGAGCACATACTCCTCATAGTACTTGACCTATATAAAACAAGATAATGTACATCAATTATAAGAAAGGTAAACATAGTTATGAAGTGATGGATAAATTTAGCATGTGAACTCTCACCCCTTTCTTATATTTAAGGGAAGTCTCTAGATGATTAAATTGCGGCGTTCCCGTACTATCATCATATGACACCGCTCTAGCTCTGGTCCAGCTTCTTGCCCTGGAGTCTCTAATGTGAGACAATACTAGTGTGTGTCCTTCCGGCACCGCCTTAGCATTCTCTGCCGCCCATATCTTCGACATACCAGCATACCCATTATTCCCCATGTTGTGGGGGCTCTTGAAAATCTTGGCTCGCTTTCTTGCAAAATCACTCTTAGCTTTAGACTCATCGGTGGTCTTCATCTGAACAAACTAAGTCCATTCACCTAATGTGATCTGCGGGTACAGTTCAATGGGAATTCTTGGGGTGTCGTCTTTTCTAACGAACTTCGTCACGAGCTTGTTATTCCAAGTATTCCATGCCTTGCAAGCAGACAACATGACACGCCGTTCAACACGAGGAAAGAGAGTGGCGCTAATTAGGAGGTTGAAGTAGCCAGGAATCTCATACTTGATACCACTAAGCTCATTTTTATTCTAAATGCTTCCACCTATGAAGAGTGATACAAACTCACTCCCAGGTAATGATCTTGCAAAATGTTCGTGAACTTTGTCTTTAACACCCACTGGCTCGATGTGTATTACACTAGCTAAATCGATATCTAGAAGGTCATGATTCGTCTCCGGGTCAAGGCATTGTGATTTCCTCCGGCCAAGGCCAGTATATTCCTCTTAGCACTCTTCGTTATTTGTCCAGATGTAACCGACAACGAGGTAGTGACACTCCTATAGCATAGATATTCATGAGAAAATTCGAACAACTTTGATAACAAGGAAATGCCTATAACATAAATAACTAATTTCTACGAATGGGCATGTGGATGCGGTTTACAAGGTGGATGTATCGAGTATTACCTTGTTCTGGATAGAAAATTGTATGTTTTGAAAGATTTAGAGTCCACAATGGAAGCAATGAGTAAATCAGATGAAGACAGGAGGAAGGAGAAGGAGAATTTTGAATTAGCTATCGATGCAAACTAGAAGATTGAGGAAGCACTGAGGAAGGCCATGGAAATGCAGAGATAGCGCACAAGGATAAACAGAAGATTGAAGAAGCAATGAAGAAGGCCAAAGAAAAAGAAGAGATAGCCCAGGAGGCAAAACAAAAGACTGAGGAAGGAATGAAGAAGGACGAATAAAAAGCAGAGATAGAGCAAGAGGCAACCTGGAAGATGAAATAAAGCAATGGAGAAAATATCTGAAGAAAAACGTGGATGAAACTTTGATGTCTACGCACTTCTATTCTTGTAGACAGTTGTTGGGCCTCCAAGTGCAGAGGTTTGTAGAACAGCGGCAAGTTTCCCTTAAGTGGATCACCCAAAGTTTATCGAACTCAGGGAGGAAGTGGTCAAAGGTATTCCCTCTCAAGCAACCCTTCAATCAAGATACAAGAAGTCTCTTGTGTCTCCAACACACCCAATATAGGTGCACTAGTTCGGCGAAGAGATAGTGAAATACAAGTGGTAACGGTGCCAGAAAATAGCTGATGGCATGGAGGACTAAAGCAAGCAAACATGCAACAAATCTAGTTGTGAATGGTGTTTCAATATTTATAAACAAGGCCTAGGGATCATACTTTCACTAGTGAAAACTCTCTCATATAAATATCCTCTCTTCATGATACTACTCTTAACTACTCTCCGGTTGGACACTCTAATCCATGGTAGGGCTATAACAGCACACCTCAAAGTCCACCTTCCCCAATCTAGATAACCCCACACTGTCACCTTGAGTGCTAGATGGTTCTAACAAACACCACAATTTCATAGAGACAACCAACTCAAAATATAACTCATGAGTATATATGTAATCTAGCTTAAGTGCCACACACGGTATGCCCGCTGTCACTTTCACACACGTGGGGAGAAGCATAGGTCTATTAAAGCACGGAGAGTATTTATGTAGACTCAAACCTAAGTGCCACCATGGCGTGCACGCTGTCACTTTCACACACATGGGGAGAGTAGAGATCTATTGAAGCACTTGAGTAGCAAGGTAGATCTACTTGATTACAAAGCTCATGACCACAACAAGATCATGCATAGAGAGAGAGAGAGATGAACACATAGCTACCGGTAGAGCCCTTAGCCCTGAGGAATAACTACTCCCTCCTCATCATGGGAATCAACAACGGCAATGGAGATGGCTCCGGGGGCACTTCCCCGTCCCGGCAGGGTGCCGGAACAAAGACTTTCTATCCCCCGAATCTCCCCTTCGGTGGCGGCGGCACTGCGTAGGTTTTTCTGGAAGTATGATGGATTATTTAGGGTTTTCTCCCCGGGGGCTTCTTATAGGTGAAGGAGGTGAGGTCGGTGGAGAGCCAGGGGGCCCACACCCCCTATGGGCGTGGCCTAGGGTGGGCCCGTGCCCACCTAGGTTGTGGCCACCCTGGTTTCCTCCTCCGTCTCGTCTTCGATTTTCTGTATCTCTCCGGGGAAAATATGAACTTTGGCTTTTGTCCCGTCTAATTTCGATAATATTCATTTTTTAGCTTTCTGAAACCAAAAACAGCAGAAAACAGGCAACTGGCATTGTGGCATCTTGTCAATAGGTTAGTTCCAGAAAGTGTATAAAAATACCTCAAAGTGTAGACAAAACATAGGAAAGTGGATACTAAACAAGCATGAAACATAAAAAATTATAGATACGTTTCCGACGTATCAAGCATCCCCAAGCTTAACTCCTGCTTGTCCTCGAGTAGGTAAGTGATAAAAGAATAATTTTTGAGGTGACATGCACCATCACAATCTTGATCAAACCATTTGCAAAGCATTGACAGCTGGGATCAAAGTACTCTAAACATGAGAATGAAAGATGAAGTTCTAACAATAACACAAAGAAACTATGCTACAACATGAAAGGATACAAACAAAGATTATGAATAACATGCATTGAAAAAGTTTGTTTTTTTCACATACAGAAAACATGGCATAGTGGCATTCTACTTGTCCCTCATGGAGTAGCAAATAGATGCATAGGACACCTTCAAAGTTCACGTGGGTGACTAGATACAAGTAGCACAAGAACAAGTAATATCACAATATGCATCAATCAATAAGTTTTGGGACACTACACACATAATGACAACTATGCTCTCTTAATGGTGCCTAAAGGTAGAAGGTGGAGACTCAATATAGTGGAATAAAGGCCCTTTGTAAAGGGAAGCAAGGATTTCAAGTTTCAAAAAGAGCTTCCAAAAATTATGATACTTGTTAGCTTTCAGCCCTCATTGCCCCTATCATAAGCATCTTGAAGTGATTAAGGTTAAAGTGAACAAAGTATGGAGTATATGCTTGACAAAGTATAAGTTGGCAATCTCAAGTCCCTTGAATACGAGGGCCACACCTCATGCTACTCAACTTCAGTCACCTGTAAGTTCTTGTCATTGTAAGTACATGCATATCATAGAGAACCGCCAACGGGGTACCCCTTGCACATGGTTTAGGAGCTATCCCATAACCAAAATGACAAGGCAAGCAGACAATGAGCATCTCAGCGATCTTTTTATTTACTATATGCATAGATTTTTATTGAGGATGCTTCATAGATAGCTCACTATGGTGATGCTGCAAGTTTCCACCATGATTAGGCATGGCTTAGGCTAGCGGCCCATGCGTTTCTCTAACACAAAATACATATTACATGGACTTACAAGTTCCCTCTTTATTTCACACGGTGACATCCATAGACAAAAGAGCATGATATCAACTGAGTACAAAATACAAGTGTAATGTTGAAAACGTTCCCCATGACAACATGGTTCTGCTAATTCCAACGTATAAGTGCAAGAATATACAACATAGATGACACAATGGTTCAAGTTTATGGGGGGCAAAGAATATAAAGTGTGCCATCAAGTTCGTGAGGGCTTTAATCACTAAGTTTTCACATAACAAAATACTTTTTAATTGGAAGATAACCGAAAACAAGAATATACTTGGAATGGTGTAACACACCATGCATTGGAATTTATAGTGGACAGTTTGGAATAACTTGGTTTCTTGGGAGTCGGAAGCATGCGTATAGCTTACCCATACAATAGGAGGATAGATGTCGGGGGGATAACCCCCGGTAGGGTCACGAGGGATGAAAATTAGCATAGATGGGTAAGCTCTGAGTGAATAAAGAACCAGGCCGGGTAAGAACGGCTGGGAGAGAGAAGCGTGCGCGACCGACATACGAGCTATGTCGGCCCGCATAAGACAAAGTTGTTATTCTGGCAGGAACCAACGAGCCAAGTCTACCGAGGAAGGGACGAGTCGGAAAGGACGCATGGCACCTTTTCGAGTAAGGTTCAGAAGGGACCATGGCAAAGCATGGTCAAAAGAGAAGGGCGACGTCGGGTGACACAAAAAGAGCTGGGTGACGCCCAAAGCAAATGCTGACGTACAAAGTTACAGCATGACGCCAAAAGGAACAGGAGGCAGCGTACCAGAAGACCGTTAGCTGTCAAGATTTGTGGACTGGGCCATTGGGCTTAGGGCAAGCCCATGACCCAGCCCACATTATTGGGACCAAGATCCAAACAGTAAACCCTAGAACCCAAAGGGTATAAGCTAGCTAGCGCTGCCTATATAAGAGGGGGCATAGTTGTAGTAGAAGGAGGTTGGACCGAGTAGGGGAACTAGTGCACATAACACTAGTTCATACAGCTCAAGGATCACTTGTAATTCTCGGGTATCAATCAAATCGCTAAGTGTGGAGAGTTCATCTTGTTCTTCATGCATGGCTCGACCGTGCACTCCCTCCCAAGTGACCACAAGCACCCATTCGGCCCCCAACTTAAGCCTACCCATGGCATCTGTCGTGCCACCACTGCGGCAGTTGGCGCCCACCGTGGGGATGAAGCAGGTGCTTGATGGAGTCTTCATCCAGACGGGCAACATCATCGCCAAGACCTGCGAGCGCGTCTACTCTGGCCTCATCCAGAGGTTTGGAGCGCTCAACTTCGTCAGCGACAACGCGGGCTGCTTCGGGACCAAGTCGTTCCCTAGGGGCGGTCGCTTCATCAAGTTCGGCGAGCACCAGGTCTACGTCGCTGTGCGCGTGGAGCGCGCATATCCAGAGTGCGTCGTCCAGGCGCCGGATCCGCCATCAGTTCCAATTACTAGAAAGCTTCACCAACTCGTCTCCGTGGAGGTAATGATGACAGTCCCTAACCCAGCAGCTCCACCGATAGTTCCGGTAGTGAATGAGAATGTTGAGGGAGGAAATCATGAGGAAACACCAAGGGCTGCAAGAATAGCAAAGGCACCTCTAGAAAAACCAGAAAACATAGCTAGGAGTAAAAGGGCTAAGGAGCTGCAGGAAGCGATAGATGAGTTGGCAGAACCAGTAGCGCAGGCAACTGACCCTGCACGTGTGCAAGCCGAGTTGGAGGAAGCCAGGATAAAAGTTCTGGAGAAAGCCAAGGAATTAGCGCAGTTATAGCAAGATGTGGATATCACGATCTGAGAGCTCAACTCGGCAAATCGAGTCAAGGGCGCGAAGACCTGGCTCGATGCGACGAGATTAAGAGGAAGAAACCTCAATGAAGAGCTGGCAGATGCGACGTAAAAAATAACGCCAGAAACCAGCAACGAAACAGCTATGCGACCAACATATAATACAACAACAGCTAATCTGCGAGCAGCAGAAGAAGCAATGGCAGAATTACCCCATTTGGAGGGAGAAGCAAAGAAAAGACAACAAGAACGGGTCAATGAACTAGTGAGAGCAACTAGCATACTGAATGAAGCATATTACAGAGAAAATCTGGGTATAGCAGGGAGGTCACTCGGCGACTCCTGTTCTGGCAAAATCGGCAGGGCACACGGCATCCTCACCCAGAGCGGCGCCAAGGCCAAGAAAGGAAAAAAGTGTGGATTTAGGAAGAAACAAGCACATGATTGCCTATGACCCTGCAATGGCTCAGGGAAACCCGACGCATGCACATGGAACGAGAAGGAATAATGCCCAAGGAAATGAAAACCAGGAAAATGCAGGCCGAGAAAGGAAAACATGGAAAAGAAATGATAATGTAGGGCAAAATTTTGCGCCTCAACCTAGGAGAGGAACTCACTCGGCAGGAGGAGGTAATCCAGCGCCAAAAACTGCACCAGCTCAACTCGAAAGAATACAACAAGGCGCGGGAAAGGCAGCTCAACAGCCCGCTGACCCGAACGCCAATAAGTACAATGATGGTTACTCGGCAATGGTGAATGATGGATATGAACTGCCGGATCACGCGTATCAAGCGATGGGAGCTAGACTCGGAGGTAGGAACCTTCAGCCAGATGATGCGAGGTTGAAGCTTGACCGAATAAAGATGGCAGAACTGATCGAATCGCAAGGTCCCTAGGGTCCACCATGATTTGGCCCAAGGATCATGAAGGAGCCACCTGTACCAAATTTCCAACTGGCCAGAGGAACAAAAACATATGATGGAAGCACAAAGCCAGAAGACTGGCTCATAGATTATGGAACTTTTGTGAAGATCGCGTAGGGAAATTTGAGATGGGAAGTACGGTATGTACCGCAAATGCTGGAAGGATCATCTCGGGTATGGCTGAACAATTTGCCACCCGGAAGCATTAACAGCTGGATCAATTTTCAAGACGCCTTTGTGAGCAATTTCGCGAGCACTAACAAAAGGCCGAATCGCCCACAACAACTGGCGATGTGCAAGCAAAGACCGAATGAAACAGATAGGGAATTACTCAATGCGCAACTCTTGTGAATGGGTAATCGAGTCACTGGCAATCGCTTGGTTCGCCCAAGGTTGCAGACACCGAAGTGTGTTGTGGCAAAGGTTACAGAGGGATATGCCAACAAGTTTGGCAGAAATAATCAGGATTGCTGATTCATATGCGTTAGGAGATCCGACTCAGCCGCTGCTCATGTCAGTAGATGGGATGACTGAGACTCAGATCTATGATGTTGTTGGGTCGCAAAGGCGCCAGGAAAGATCCGAATACAGAAGCAAGAGAAGAGACGAAAGGCCAGGTTACAGATATGGCTCGACTCAGGTTGCGGCCGTGAGTCAAGACAATCTAGATGCTGGTAGTAGCCAACGCCAAAGGACAAGTGTACAACAACAGTGGTTGCCAAAGAATGATGGAAAAAAGCCATATGAGCAAAGGAAGCAATACCAGGACCGATAGAAGTATACCTATGAGATGATGTTGGACCAGCCGTGTAAGTTTCACACGCCTAGTCCGAGTAAGCCAGCCAATCACACAACACGGCAATGCACTTGGTTTCAGAAAGGAGATAGAGTGGATTTGCCAAATAAGCATCTTCCACCACCTCCCCCTCCACCACTTACAGGAGGAAATGCTCAAGCTATGGGAACAGATAACAGATACGACAACAGGCAGCCGAGGTATCATAATCAAGAAAGAAGAGAAATTGTGCACCAGGTGCATAATCCAAGAGGTGATGACGCTCATGTCGGCCACGGAACTAGAAATGAGTACAGAGAACATCACCAAAGCTATGTCGTCTTCGTCATAGAGATGAATGACAAAAAGAGTCAGCAGCGACAGATGATGGAAGTGAATGCCACAATGCTGGCAATTCCCAAGTACATGCATTGGTCTGAGCAAGAGATAACTTGGAGCATAAAGGATCACCCCAAGATCATGCCAACCCTAGGAGGATATGCCCTAATTTTGGATCCAACATGCATGGGTCAAGATATCATGTCAAGTTTTCAAAAGTATTGATCGACGATGGCAGTAGCATCAACATCATGTAGAAGGATACTATGCTCAAGTTAGGCATTACCATGAACATGCTGGAGCCGACTAAGACCACTTTTCACGGTATTGTGCCGGGATTGTCCTGCGAACCAATTGGCAAGATCTGGGTCGACGTCTTATTCGGCAACAGAGAGAATTGTCGCACTGAAGCCATAGAGTTTGAGGTGGTTGATTTGGTGAGTTCCTATCATGCCTTACTCAGCAGGCCGCCTATGGCAAAGTTTATGGCTTCTCCCCACATTGCCTACTTGAAGATGAAGCTGCCAGGCCCATGTGGCGTGATTACAGTTGAAGGGGATTACAAAAGATCCATTGCTTGTGCCTCAGCCGGATCTTCACAGGCCGAGTCACTCATCATAGCACAAGAAAATCATCAAATGTTGGAAGTGGCAGCATTGGCCAAAGCAGCACAAATGTCCATGCCGGCACTCACCAACCCGCATGGCAATGTGTCATTTCAAGCTACCAAAGAAACCAAGAAGGTACAGGTGGATGAGACTTTCCCAGAGCGTACAGTTACCATTGGAGCTGGCCTCACCGACAAATAGGAAAGCGAGCTCACCAGCTTCCTCCGTGAGAATCGGGATATCTTTGCATGGTCCACAGAGGATCTGCAGGAGTTCCAAGGGAGCTGGCTGAGCACTCTCTTCATGTAAGACCAGATGCCAAGCCGGTGAAGCAACCCCTCCGCCGCTTCGCCGAAGATAGGAGGAAAGTAATAGCTTCCGAAATTGCTAGACTCTTAGCTGTTGGATTCATCATGGAAGTACTGCACCCGGATTGGTTGTCAAATCTAGTTTAGGTCGAGAAGAAAAAAGATGACCCGAACATGGCAGTGGTATGGCGCATGTGCATTGACTACACGAACCTTAATAAGGCGTGTCTGAAAGATCCATTTACCCTGCCACGGATCGATCAGGTTATAGATTCTACTGCTGGGTGTGAGTTGTTGTTATTTGTGGATGCGTATTCTGGATTCCATCAGATACCACTAAATCCGAGTGACCAAATAAAGACGGATTTTATTACCCTATACGGGGCTTATTGCTATCGTACCATGCCATTTGGGTTGAGAAATGCAGGTGCAACATATCAAAGATGCATGCAAAAATGTTTGCAAGATCAATTGGACAAAAACGTTCAAGTATATGTCGATGACGTGGTAATAAAAACCAAGAAAAATCATACTCTAATTGAGGACTTGCGTCAAACATTCCCAAACTTGAGAAGATTCCGGATGAAGCTTAACCCGGAAAATGTAAATTTGGTGTCCCGGCTGGCAAGTTACTCGGATTCCTGGTATCCAGCCGAGGAATCGAAGCTAACCCGACAAAAATCAGGGCCATCGAAAGAATGGAATTGCCAAAAACCCTCAATGGTGTCCAGAAGTTTACTGGATGCCTAGCCTCGTTGAGTAGGTTTGTTAGTCGTCTAGGTGAAAAATCCCTACCACTATATTAACTGATGAAGAAATCAGACAAATTTACATGGACATAGCAAGCTGATAGCGCTTTCCATGAATTAAAGAAAATGTTGGCAACAACACCAATATTAGCATCACCACTATCCAAAGAGCCAATGTTGCTCTATGTCGCCGCAATCAACAGAGTTGTAAGTGCAGTAATAACGGTTGAATGCGAAGAAGAGGGCAAATCAGTCCAAAGACCAATTTATTAGTTAAGCGAAGTGCTCTTAGCTTCCTTGGAAGTAAACTACATGAATTAAATCTCCGCGTATACTCTCTGATTTACTCACTCCTCACCTTTACTATGTGTCCTCGTTGCTTTGTATCTTTTTATTGTGCTCTATCATATAGGATTGTTCACCTAGTTGCATCTATAGATAACTTTATTTATTGTAAAGATTAACATTGAATAAAATGATAAAAATTGGTAGTCGCCTATTCACCCCCTCTAGGCAACCTTAGTTGGTACTTTCACTATGCAAACGCACATTTCACAAATCTACCCTAAAACGTTCCTATTCTTTGGGCCATTACGATGTTGAAATTTAAAGAGAACTTTGTTGTTGAGAGAAAGTAGTGATTCAAAACACATGAATTTGGTGACGAGCAGGATGTTGCATGGACAAGATCATTAATGTAATAGTAATATCATTGCATCATACCTAGCTCTTGTCAGATTTAAAGTAGGCATGTGTTTCATATAGTTTTACATGCTAACTAGAGAACCTGCACAACATCTGTTGTCATATCCTCCCATTTCATTGGGGACAACTTGGAACTTATGATAATGAAGGATCACCTTTTTTGAGTCACCTGGACAAGGAATTAACACATCATGAACACATGGAATCCTCAATCTACAATATGTCCCCTTATTTTCCTTAACCACCACTATTAGGTTCGCATGTTCTACACTATAGAAGGTAACAATTTGTAGGTAAGCACCAAAATAATATATAAGATGGTGCCATACAATTTTTGTACTAAAATCATGTTACTCGGGCACTAGTAACAAGAATTACGCATAGGAAAATTACATTAACAGTCATACACAGACATCTTTAACATAGATACCTCAAAGTAAGACAATTATTCATCATTACATAAGAGATTTCATCTAATTCCCTTACACCCCACACCTATATCGGATTTAATCATGTATGGACATGATGATGAGAGGCCTGATAGAGTGGTTGATGGATAGATGCAGCCCCGATGAGATGCTGAAGGAGGAAGCCGCAATATTCTATAGTGGATGCGACAACATGGCTGCACCGGTGGAAGTCTAGGGGTCACGGCCCCATGCCACTAGTAGAAAACAGGCCTTTCGTTCGGGACCGCCCATGGCATTTGTCCCGATCGCGCCATGAACCGGGACTAATGCTTCCATCCGTCCAAGTTCGAGCGGCCGGAGCGTCTCTCAAGAGTCGGGGGCATTGGTCCCGGTTCGGAAGGGTCTATTCATCCTGGTTTGTGACACAAACCATGACTAAAGGTATGCGGCAGGCCACGTGTCCTATGGGGTCTAGGGGAAGTCTAGGGGTCACGTCCCCATGCATTCCCCTTCTTCCTTGGAACTTTGGTGTTTCTATGGAGGAGTCTCTCCTCTATTTCTGGCTGCCAAGGGAGAGGCAAATTCGTGATAGTGTGTAGCCTTCTCCAAAAATAGGATTTCCCATCAATATACATATATATATATATAGTTGGACAATCCATCTTGGATCGATGCCTCATTCATAAAAGGGCTCTTGGGCATCTCTAGAACCCACTCATGGTCGAGGTAGAGTCAATCCCATCACAAAAGTTTGGACAACTGAAACATCTTATGGACTCTTCGGTAAAAACATAATATTTGCAGCATATGAACTCCTATTGGGTTGTTCTTTAATTATATCAAACAAAGCCTTGCATTCCCCGCAAATTTTATGTTGAACGTTTTTCTGTTTGATATCATCACCTCGTTGATCCGTGATCTTTAAAAATAGTCTTGTAGAGACGTATTTCAGGTAACTCTAAATTTCACCATAATGAGGAACTTCTTTCCTTATTCATGCAGTTCTGTGCACTTCTGAAACTATTAGTAGGTTAGTCAAAATGTATATTGCAAAGTTGCTAATTGTTATGGATTTAACACAATAAACTATAAAGTTCATGAATGCATTTTGAATGCATTAGAACCATAGTTTGTATGATAGTAAAAGAGGTGATATTCTTTTATTTTGCCCCTTCAACTCTAGACTTTCTCCATTATTATCCTATTATTATCTCATAGTGGAACCCGCATTGCTTTAAGGTTCATATGGAAAAAAATCTAACACCACATCTCTGAACAAAATGGGCTCTCCATACTACATCTATGTCTCACATCCATCTTTCTATTTATATATTCATCTTTGGTCATTAGAAAATTTATATATGCATCTTTGGTCATTAGAAAATTTATATATTTATGTGTTCATAATGATTCACGTGATTAAAACAATAAAGAATTAGAAAGTACTGATATCTAACATTAATCGTTATATTAAATACCAAACAGAAAGAAATTTAGTGATAAATGCTCATTAAATTTATTTGAAATTCCAAGGTGAATGCATATCTTCAAATTGTTTTGTATATATTCATACATGATGATTCCTGTGATTACAACAATAATGATTTAGAAATTACCGATATCCAACATTAATTAGTATATTAATTGCCTAATATAAGTAAATTTACGGATACATGCTCATTAAACTTTACTTGAAGTTTTGTAGGTGACTGCATATCTTTAGAAATTTTTTGTCTGCATTCATTCATGATAGTTCCTGTGGTTAAAACAACAAAGACGGAAAATACTGATATCCAACATTAATTTGTATATTAATTACCAAAAATAAGGAAATTTAAGGATAAATTCTTATTAAACTTTATTAAGATATACAATGATATTGGATCTCCTTAAACAATAAAAACATAAAAAACATGTTGTATGCCATATATTGCAATCTAATACATTTGTTCAATGGATTGAGGGTGAAAACAAGCAAATTAGGAAGATAATATTTTCTCAATAGCCAAACATTAGCTTATTGTTTATTTTTGAATAGTTTAATAAACTATTATGGTGGTAGAAATACTTGCATCATAGTTTCCCTTCTTGTTACCTCGGCATATATCTAGCAAATTTTTATCAAACCATCTAGTATTTTGTAGTTGAAATTCAATGTGATTTCATATGTAAACACAATTGCAAGCTATTGAAATTGCATGTTATATAGGGAGTTGTAACTTTAATTTCTTACTATCTAGATGAAATAGTTGAGCAGGATAAATTGAATTTTGAACTTTGAATTAGCATATAGCCCATTGTGTTAGAATATGAGATCAAAGGATGCATTTTTTGGGGACCCAAGCTTCCTAATGTATCTTTTGAAAAGTAAAGGGAGAGAAAAAAATTGTGGGCCCAACATGTGGGCAAATTAAGACAAAGGAAGTAATGGTAAGCTACATCTATGGGGTGTAAAGTGATACGAATTAAAGGCAGTGGAGAAAGGAGGTTGGGACCACCGCATATGTGGTTTTTTTTCATGAACTACTTGACAAAGGTCCAGCGCAAGTATTAATTATTTCTGATCTAGCACAGTTATTAGTTGAGGCGTCGTTTGTGTTTTTATACGCGCTGGTTTTAATTGCTTACGATCTAGCATCATTATTATTTGAGCTGTCATTTGTCTTACTATATGCGCCCTTCTACCTCGCTCAAAAGTGAGCCGCTCCATATATATGCCATCTCCCCTCTCTGGTATACTAAGCCTACAAGAACAATAAAAAATTTCTTTCATCGGAGCATACCAACAAGCTCGTAATATCTTGATACCCATTCATGGCTCAAAGAACGGCCGAAGGCGCAATGATGGCAGTGCTGAAGTTTCTCCTCTTTCTTCACTTCTTCATCGCATCGGCAGACAACCATAGCGATGGGAGGATGCTAGATCCCCTCGAACAGGTTCGATATTACATAAATATGGAAATTTATCATTTGATTTTCATCATATATACCAGAGTTTCCAATTTTTCTAGAGTAAACACCAAATCTAGATCTGGATCAAGTGATCGGTCGGGATTTGGATTCTCGCCAATAGATCCCAGTCTGTTATATGATTCATAGAATGTTAAAGAACAAAAAAGTGAAAAGCATATGCAACATGGTACATCTATAGAATGGAAGCTAGTAAGTCCGTCATTTTCTAGTCACACGAGTGGTCTTTGATTTAATTTATCCCCTTATAATTCACTGTCCTAATACTATCGTCGAGTAGGATCAGATCTAGTGGCACCCAAGGAGATGGAGTTCTCTCTCTCTCCGTGTGTGTATAATATATATACTTTGTATATATTATATATAGCAATCCATCATGAGTTGGGAGAAATTAACCAGACAATCCAAGCAGATACTCTGCCTCCCTCGTCGCCCCCGCAGGGGGGGACCCTAGATCGGGGCGCCGCCGCCACCTCCCCCTCCCTCGCCGCCGCCAGGAGGGCGCGGCTGGGCGAAGCCCGGCCGGCGCCGGCGGCGGCGGGGCCTCCTCGTCTCCTTCCCTGGGGTTTCTCGCGCGGGGTGGAACCTCTGGGCTTGGACGTGGCTCTGGTGCTAGGAGCTTCGGCGACGGCGTGGGGCTTGCCCTGCTGTGGGTCGTGGCGGGCGGTGCAAGGCAAGGGGTTGGCACACCGTGCTTCGGGGATGGCGGGCGACGGCGGCCAGCGGCCGAGGCGGTCGGCGGTGGGAGGTCGTAGGCAGGGGCGGCGCTGTCCTCCCGGCCTCAGCCTCCGGATGGTGATGGCAGGAGCGTGTCGAGCCCAATCTCGAGCGTTTCCTGTCAGATCTGTTGCAGCCGGCAGCGGGATAGCTTCTGGGTTCGTCCGGCTTCACGAGGTCACCTAGGGCTGCGAGCCCGGGCATGGTGGTGGTGGCCTTTCTCCCCCGTCGGAGTTGGTCGGCCGGTCGAATAAAGGTGGACCGGCCTAGGGTCCCTCTTGTGTGGAGATGATCACCTTCCTGGGGATGGTTCTTGATTTGGCCGGAGCGGGGAGTTTCGGAAGGCTCCGCCGGCGAATGTACCGGCGCTTTTATGCCTGCAGTTCGCTGGATCGGATGGTATTCGGTCGTGTGCACCCATGTTTTATTTCGACAGTTTGGTTCAGGAGGGAGCGCCGCGAAGCTCTTTACTTTGTTGCCACCAGGCGACTGTCGATCCATGGTGAAGTCAGAGGTGGAGAATTCATGAAGGCCAGGTTTCGAGATCGATCTATGGAGGTTTGAGTCGCCGTACAGTTGAGAGACTTGCTTGGTGTTCTGGGCTAAACAACAGCCGTATGTAAGTGGGGGCGGCAACACAGGTGAATTTCAGAATCTTACCTTTCAGGGTGAAAATCCAAGGTCTGGCCTTAGCTGGTTGTGCCTGACAATGGCCTTGTTGAAGGCATTGTTTTAAGAGTGAGGATTATCTTAAGGGTGAAAATCTAGATCTTTGATCGGGCGACGATAGCGCTTGTGCACTGTTCCCTTCTTGGAGGCGTCACTTTTGAAGAGCCTGGAGTTCAGGTGTTGTATTGGTGGTGGTTGTACTGTTGCTGCTAGGACCGGAACACTGTAGCAGGTCTTTTATCTTTTGTTGGATGTATACATCCGTAATGCCAATAGGGTATTGCGTTGTTGCAGAGACCGGGTGTAATTGGTATCTTTGATATTAATATATGCTCTTTTCCAAAAAAAAATCATGAGTTGGGATTAGAATGTTGGGACAAGGTAGTAGACAACAATGTCCGAGTTTGAGACAAATGTGTGGACAAGTCATCTTTTTCTGGTTGGTGCGAAAGTTGATCTTATTTTTTGCTTAGAGAAAAAATTATAATACTAGCCAATATTTTTTAGCATAAACTATTGGGTGGTGATTGGGTTGGGTCATCGTGTTGTATATTTTCTATTCCTTTTTTTCTCTATTGTATTTATGTGTATTACTGCAGTGAGATATATACTATATCAATTTGTGCCACATCACCAATTCGTGAATAAGAGATGTATACCCTGAAAAGGATGCTACTTTCTTGTGGTTGGGCATATTGTATCACGTACACAATAAATCCTGAATTAGTGCAGCAATTGTTATATATGCACCTTCTGTGCATATACTACATTCGTGATGGATAGTTCTTATTCGTAGTAATTCCAGACTAACACTTCTCAATTTGTTTAATCCTCTCTCTAGCATTTTGGTATCAATTCAAATTTTCATACTCCCTCCGATCCATATTAGTTGACTTAGATTCATCTAGATATAAATGTATCTAGTTAATTTTTAGTGTTAGATACATCCGTAGCTAGACAAATTTGCCAACTAATATGGGTCAGAGGAAATAGTAAACTTGGAAAAACTCAAACAATCATGCATTTGAAATAAGGCTGTTATTAATTATGGGGTTATTTTTATTAGAGTGTCTAAGCCATTAGTTTCTCCCCATTTTATCATGGAATTTAGAAAGTAGAACCTCACCTACCGCCATGTTGACTTAAATTTGTGCCTCCCAAATTATCAAATATCTCTATATCAAGTACTCCCTCTGTTAGGGATTATAAGCCTATGGACCATTTTGATAGGATTAAGAAAAGCAATAACTCACCCTCTTGATTACTACATGCACCAATAGTTATACATGCATGAGGAAAGAGAAAGAAAAAGAAAACCATGCATTGGATGAGAGATGGTAATAAATGAGAAAGGACTTGTAATTCCTAACATTTTTAAAAAGCTCTTAGGCCTTATAATCCCTAACGGAGGGAGTATGGTTTAGCTTCTCTTCAAACAAGCACATGTTATTGCTTGTTCTTTTCCTACAACTCCAAAGCGCTAAACAATATGGATCATTTTGGCACAAAATAAAAATAATACATAAATACATCAATATAGTCTTAAATACTTTTGACCTAAGATAGTTTAGTTTCTTGTCACCAATACCCAAACGTTTAGGTTGTTATGAAATTCAATCAACCGTGGGTATTTTTTATTGGAAAAAGATAAGAGGTGGCGACTGCTGCCCCTTTCATGCGACGACGGATTTTTGCATGCACTTTTCTCTATAGGGAGAGCACATGCATGCAAGTTGGAATCTGCCCACACTAATAGCTGACATAATTGCATTGATTGCTAAAATTCAAAAATAAAAAATGGTTTATCTCCCTAACAAATATTCCTATTGGTGATCCGTTTATACCGCTGAATTCATCTCGATGAATACTTCAAAAATATATCCTGTGGTGCTATGTTTCGATGAATTTTTTCCTTCGCGCTAGTTTCTAGATTAGTACCAAACAATTACCATAATAATTGTAAATACTGGATAAATGTTTTTATACGTTGTAGTGATATGCTTTGGTACAGAGCGGGTTTAACGTTCATCACACCGGTTGCCAGATTATCAAACTATGATTTTCAGATTAGCAGCACACATTTACCACAGTAACTCTATAGGGTTATTGGATAATATGTTACACATTGTTATCGGATAATTTTTGTATGGATTTGAACTATTGCTCCATCCAGTTTAATTTTGTTCTTTGTTTCTATTTAATACATGATTCCATGTACTCCATACAAAAATAAACAAAGAGTTACTGTGGAAGCATGTATTAAAAATACTCCATATGCTTTGTTTCTATTTTGTTCTTTTATTTTTCGTATGGAGTATATTATTGTTGCAAAAGAGTGGTTTCTTTAATAAAATCGGGGGAACCTTTTATCTAAAAAATATGTTCCATGTGTTATTGTTGCACTTTCTAACTTTACTAGCATTTGGTTTCTTGGTATATTATCATTCGACGCTTCAGCACCAAAAAACAGAGAATCATGTTTCTTCACGTGACATTTCACTGGTTCGACAATTTCATCATATTAGCGCTTCGAGGTTGTATTAATATTGCTTCGCGCTACTAGATGCTTCAACTCTGTATCATCTCCACCTGAAGCATTACTGTGGAAGGGGGGGTACTCGAAGGGTACAACAAAGAAGAAGATGAGTCATTAATTGCTTGCCGCAGGCCTTGCCGGATCAGCGGCATATGCCAGTGCAAAAACGATACTCATCCGAGGCCTCGGTTTGCGTTGTTGTCGCCGTTGCCGGATGCAGCTACAATTAGTACAAGAAACCGGAGCATGAAACGACGGAGGTAGCGGGCATGCTGCTCGTGACCCTGCTCTTCATAGGCCTTGTTAAGCAGCGAAGTGAAGCTGGAGCGAGAGATGCAGTGGAGAGGCTAGAGCATCAGTAATCAGAACCTAGTGCCGGTAAAGGTCTGTTTTACACAGCCCGCTGCGCGTGGCGTCGTGCAGCAGCATCATGTGGCCAGCGAGTAAGCCTTAACAAACATATTAAGTACTAACCGAGAGAAATAGTAAATTCCATGCAAAAGAGAAGCACTAAATCGTTCAGCAAAGTTTTCAATCCTAAACCGCTCTTTGATTTGAAACTATGGACTAATGGGGCATTCCTTGCTGACACGATTTGTTCTTAGCCATGTCTACATATATACTGTATGTTTTCATTGGTTAAACTCCTTGCCTTTATTTCTTCTGCCCTTGTGTATGCAGGGAGAAAATTTTAGAGGATCTGCTCATGTGCCTATGCTTGTATCCATGCCCAAGACGGCAATTATAGCCGACTCACCTGACCAGTTCCGCGATAAGCTTCGACTCCCACGCTTTGCTAAGCCAAGCCACTATGCTCTCCATTTCCACCCGGACCTCATGTCCTCCACCTTCTCTGGTGTGGTTGCAATCACCGTTGACATCTTAGCGCCCACCCGTTTCCTTGTGTTCAATATTTTGGATCTCACCGTCGACCATGCATCAATCTACTTCGAGGTAAAAAAATTTGAATTGACCTGTAAAAAGGAAAAGGAATCTCTCAAAAGATTCTTCCTTCCTCACAGCACTGGATAATAAACCTCATCTTGATGGAGTCACAATGTCTGGTATTGCAGGGTTTGGCGCCGGCTGAGGTGGCTTTCTTCAAGGATGATCAAATTATGGTGCTCGGGTTTGGTAATGAGCTTCCACTAGGTGAGGGTGTGCTCGGGATGAACTTCAGCGGTACCCTCAATCATGATATGAGGGGATTTTACATAAGGTATGATTTATTTCTAGCATTTACCTTTCTTGACATTTTTATTATTGTTGAATTATGCATGCACGGAATAGGAATAAGTAAGAAATTATACGAAAAGTACGAACATATGACCACACAAGCTAATCAATGGAAGTCACACTACCTATTCTACAAAACCTAACATAAATACCGTAAATTGTGCAGAAATTAGTATATATGTGGGAAAATAATAATTCATGCATGTAATAATATATTAATACATGTTAAAAAATTGTAAGCAATATGTAGGGCTAGTAGGATATGTAAAACTATAGTAAGACCTGCCAGAAGAACAACCACTCAAAAATGTTAACAACACCACCTGAAAATCCCAACCTACTGCCTATCTCGTGCCAACTTGGACGGTTTGGATTCGCTATTTCGTGGCATGTAACTTCGAGTCACGGACATATGAACGCCACATGTGATGGACCGGCATTTTAGTGGCTCCAACTTCCAAACATACTAGGTGATACTCCCTACCGATCTTGACCTCCTGCTCATATGCTATCGACTCTGCCCTTTGTTGCTCGTTGTCCATGAAGATTCCGTGCGACCCTCCGCCTACTTGCATCCATCCTCAACCTCCTACGCAACACCTGTGAGACACTGCACCATGCGGCGCCCACCCAACTCAATGCTCGTTAGCCGCTGATCTTCCCC